>JASAMX010023811.1:0-45626 GCA_030248175.1 Microlaimidae sp. YZB2_3 | reverse complement strand
AAGTAATAAATTCATAATAAAATTATTGTGTAATTATTTCATTTTACAGACGAGCTAAACCTACCTAACTAGTAAAATTTTGAGCTAAACCTAGCTAACCTTATAACATTATATAAGACATGAAAGGTCTAATCAAAATTGTGCATTTTTGACGCTTAAAAACTTAAAAAGCAGAAATCGTAATTCTACCAATTGTTAAAAAATTTAATTTGAATTTGAAACTTAATGTTTCAAGAATTTTTTTTCAAAAAATTATTTTCAGAAAAAAAAGAAATTGTGTAATTTAAAAACTTTATTTTCATTAATATGTTACAAGTTTAAAACCGTTCTGTTGGAAGCTTGGTTTTATGTATCGTCTTTGTTCCTGGCAGTGTGTTAATAATCAAAGTTTTACCCTTAAATGTCCATGAGTTTTTTTGAAGGAAAAATCACAAAAGAAAATAAAAGACCCCGTTATAGTAGCTTGTCATACCCTTTGTTGTTAAAAAATTTGAAATATTTTTTAACGGTTTAGAACCTAATCTTTTAAAAATAGGAAAAATGAGCTTTTTAGGGCATTCTGTACTTAAAAAATTTTCTTTTTAGTTTGCCAACTTTCGTCACAAAAAATAAAAAGAACAAGCAACGTTTAACATCATTTTAACAGCATTTATAAAAAAAGCCAAAAAAATACCCAAGCAAAACAGTGTTGTAGTTACATTACAAAGCGGCATGAAACAATAAAAAACGAAGTCATAATAATTTTTTAGCGGTCTTTTACATGAAATTTCGAATTTTTAAAAGAAATGTGTTATAGCTTTACCATGTAATTTTACCAAAAACAGACTATTATGTTATAAAGTTAAAACGAAATCATAGAATTTCATTGTTTTAGTTGGTGTTTTTGTCAAAATTTTTATTCTGCACACGTCTTGTGGCGTGCATTAACCAATAAAATCACCAAAAATGCCAAATTGGCCCAACCCAAAGTTCATAGGCTTACTATAAGCTCAATAATGGGTTTTTTTGCACAAACGAATGCTTAAAAGATTGCTTGTGGAGCCTAGAATACATTTTTGGCAGTTTTGTAAACAAAACATCAAAAACAAAAAAGGTCATTTTTTTTGGAACCCCAAAAAAAATTTTGGGGGTCCATACCAGAAAAAAAATTTTATTGTGTAGGAACGAGAAAAAAATTGGCGGACATTTAATATATAACAATATGATCAATATCGTACACACTTCGAGCAGGAAGCAAAACAAAATTAATAATTCCGACAGTGTATTAGCGCGGTCAAAATTGGCGCAAAATCGCGAAAACCGCGCGCATTTAATGCATCATAAAAAAAGAGCCGATTTCGCTCAAACTTTCAGAAAAAACTCAGAAAAGTATGTTTTAACAGCATACCAAGCGGCGGTTCTTATCTTGTACTAATAAAAAAGTTTTGTTTTTTTTGGGACCAGGTTTTTTTCACCGCATCGGCTGTAGTGATGATGTCATCGAAAAACATTTTTTCCTAACCTTTTCAAAAGATAGCCAAGAGTCTAAGCTATGCTTCCATATATGTCACGCACTTATTCCAAACTCCGTTATGGATATATAACATTTCAAATTTCGAATTTTGTCGCCAGTCCGCATCATTTTTGTATAGACTATAGTTATTGAGTTTAGTAAAATAAAATTAATTTTTTGGCAGGGGGCGGGCAATAAAACGGGGGGATAGGGGGGCAAATCCTCCAATAGAGCGGACCCTGCATTTACCATTTCCAGACCGCACAGGTCTGAAATATGATCATAAATTTAATGCTTAAAACACGCTTTTTTAAATTTTAAAATAAATTAGTTATTGAGTTTAGTAAAATAAAATTAATTTTTTTGCAGGGGGTGGGCAATAAAACGGGGGATAGGGGGGCAAATCCTCCAAAAAAGCGGACCCTGCATTTACCATTTCCAGACCGTGCACAGGTCTGAAATATGATCATAAATTTAATGCTTAAAACACGCTTTTTTAAATTTTAAAGTAAATTATTTATTGAGTTTAGTAAAATAAAACATCCATTTGTGTATTTTTTTATTATTGCTCAAGCCTAAATACAGCGTTTAATTTGCTATGTGTGTGATTTGTTTTTAAAAAAATTTTTTATTGTATATTTTTATAAATAATTTTTTTTGTTAAAAAAGGATTTTTGCTTGAAGTTATCCAAACTTTATTTAATTTTGGTCAAATATTCTAATTTATTTTGTTAAGTACAGGAAATTTGCCTCCCCCCCAAGGGGGGGAGAGCTGCACCCCCCTAGCGCCCCCCTGGGGAGTCAAATCAAAAAACGGAGGTCGGGGTCAAATCAAAAAAAGAGGCCGGATTTGTAATCAGGACCTACGAAAACCCCCGAGTACGTGTTTTGAGGTAAAACTGGTATATAGTCAGAATGCCCCCAATGGGGGGGGGGAGAGTTGCACCCCCCTAGCGTCCCCCTGGGAAGTCAAATCGAAAAACGGAGGTCGGATTCGTAATCATGACCAATGAAAACCCCTGAGTATGTGTTTTGAGGTGGTTTTGAGGTAAAACCGGTATATAGTCAGAATGCCCCCAAGAGGAGTGGGTGCACCCCCCCTAGCGCCCCCCCGGGGGGGTCAAATCGAAAAACGGAGATTGGATTCGTAATCAGGACCTACAAAAACCCCGAGTACTTATTTTGAGGTGGTTTTGAGGTAAAACTGGTATATAATCAGAATGCCCCCCCAAAGAAGGGGTTGCACCCCCCAGCGCCCCCTGGGGTCAAATCGAAAAACGGAGGTCGGATTCGTAATCAGGACCTACGAAAACCCCCGAGTATGTGTTTTGAGGTGGTTTTGAGTTAAAACCGGTATATAGTCAGAATGCCCCCAAGGTTGGGAGTTGCACCCCCCTAGTGCCTCCCCCACGGGGGTCAAATCGAAAAACGAAGGTCAGATTCGTAATCAGGACCTAGGAAAACCCCCGAGTACGTTTTGAACTGGTTTTGAGGTAAAACTGGTAGGTAAATAGTCAGGATGCCCCCCAATTGGGGGGGGGGGGTTGCACCCCCTAGCGCCCCCCGGGGGTCAAATCGAAAAACGGAGGTCGGATTCATAATTAGTCAAATTGAAAAACGGAGGTCGGATTTGTAATCATGACCAACGAAAACCCCTGAGTATGTGTTTTGAGGTAAAACCGGTATATAGTCAGAATGCCCCCAAGAGGAGTGGGTGCACCCCCCTAGCGCCCCCCGGGGGGGTCAAATCGAAAAACGGAGATTGGATTCGTAATCAGGACCTACGAAAACCCGGAGTACTTATTTTGAGGTGGTTTTGAGGTAAAACTGGTATATAATCAGAATGCCCCCCAAGAAGGGGTTGCACCCCCCCAGCGCCCCCCCGGGGTCAAATCAAAAAACGGAGGTCGGATTCGTAATCAGGACCTACGAAAACCCCCGAGTATGTGTTTTGAGGTGGTTTTGAGGTAAAACCGGTATATAGTCAGAATGCCCCCCAAGGTTGGGGGTTGCACCCCCCTAGCGCCCCCCCCCCCCGGGGGTCAAATCGAAAAACGGAGGTCGGATTCGTAATCAGGACCTACGAAAACCTCTGAGTACGTTTTGAACTGGTTTTGAGGTAAAACTGGTATATAGTCAGAATGCCCCCCAAGGGGGAGGTTTCACCCCCCTAGCGCCCCTCCGGGTGGTTGAATCAAAAAACGGAGGTTGGATTCGTAATCAGGACCCCCCGAAAACGTGTTCTGGGGAAACTCGGCGAAAATTTTGCAACTGGATCGTTCTACCTTAAAAAGAATTAAGAATCTTAAAAAAAAAGAAGAATTCTTAAAAAGAATCTTAAGAAAAAAAATCTTGAAAAAAATTTTAAAAATAAGATACATAGGAATACAAAAATATTAAAAAAAAATATTGTCAAAATGTTAAAGGAATTTTAAAAATATAAAAACATATTTTTAAAATTTCTTTATAAATAAACACGCTTAGTATTACAAATAACAGATAATAAGCACGCTTAGTATTACAAACAAAAAACAAAAACGGTCACAGCTAAAATAAATAAAATAGGATAAAATAAAATACGCTACGCCACCGGCGCTGTGGTAAATAAAGCAAAAAATAGGAAAAAATAGGGGACCTACGCTGTTTCTGCTAGAACCTGTTTGTTACTTTGCGCACTCTCGGCTGCTTTATAGAAACCCCAGTGGGCTAAGGTCACTCAAATAAGCCAACCGGCTCACGCATTCCTTGGCTGGCTAGTTTCCCAATATATATGGGCGCATGCACGGGGACTAAGGTCACTCAAATAAGCCAACTGGCTCGCGCATACTTTCGCTGGCTTGTTTCCCCAATCTCCCTGGCTAATTAAGCTTCTGGCGTGAGCGATTGGGGTATAAAAGAAACGCCAAGTGAGGCCGCTTATACAGGAAGTTTTAATTCAATCGCCACTGGTTGGAAATCGCCCTCCACGACGTTCGGTTTTTTTCACGGAAATAACCCTTTTTTAATAATGAATTTGGAGGGTGGAAATTTTGCTCAAATTTTTTGCAGGGATAGGAGGAGTGCGAAAAGTTTTAACGTGAAGAAGAATTATGAGCAAAAAGTTATAAAAAATCCTTCTGAAAGAAAAAAATTAAAAATAAATAAATGCCAGCAGAGGACAACAGGACAGACGGACGTCTCCCAAATTAAAAACGCATTGCGCAATTATAAAGTAGATTAAACAAAACAGCTGATTTGGACGCGTGCATTGCAATTGCAATAACCAACTGGGATCGCTTTTTACGCAGACCGGTCTGCATAAAAATGTGGACCCAGTCCGTTTGAACCCGGTTCAAAAGTTTAATGAATAGCACGGTAAATTTATTGTTAAACAACCCTTTAGTAAAGCGGCCTGTGAAGTGCTGAGCGTTGCATACACCATTCAAAAAATTTATGCTGCGAACAAATAACTTTACTTTTTAAACTTAGCAAATAATAAAATATTGTTGACCGATAAATTTAGTGTAAAATAAAAAAAAAACTAAATCATTTAGGCGAGAAAATTGGATCTAAACGTTCCTCTCCCTGTGACTTGGTATTGCCAGGAAATCGGTGAAAATCAACCAGGTAACATTATTGCTTTCAAAAAAAGAAGCAAAACTGTTGTTTTGGAAAACTATTTAGTTTTCTAAGCTTAAGAAAACATTGAGTTTATTAAACTAAAGTCTTAAACTATTGTGGTGCGTTTATATACTCCATAATTTTAACGTTTTTAATTGTAACCAAAATTGATTTTGAAGACTTTATTAATAGTGCATTAAAAAAAAAGTTTAAAACCTTGGAAAATTTGTACAATTTTAAATCAATTATAAATTATTTATCAAAAGATGTTTTTATTATTTTCCATATCTAAAATTACAGGATTACTGACAACTGAGCACAGATTACAAGATTGTGGACAACAAAGTCAAATACACATATATAGCACACACAAAGGTCGCAAAATAGTTTAGTAATAACCAGTTAATATTACTTTAGGTTAACTCAGTAAGGACAAAAATAGGGTGCATCAATTGAGAAAACAGGCTTTATTAGCCTTGTATCTGCCTCCATCGCAAATTTTGCTGCCTTCTACCGCCTTTTATGTGCTTCCATTCTGAATTTACCTGCCTCCACTCTGCATCCTACCTGGGTCCGAGACAGTTTTAGCTGCCTCCTACCTTCTTCCTAACCTGTATTATGCTTTAATATGGGATGCAGGAAGATCTGCTTCCTACCTGCCTCCGAGGCAGTTCAGTTTTATCTTTGTCTATCCTGCCTCTTATCTGCCTCCAAGTCATTTTTTGCCTGCTTCTTACCTGCCTCCAGTCCTTCATAGGAAGGTTCAAGACCGTCGTTACCAGCATAATACAGAAATCAATCCGTTCCACACACTCCATGCACCCAACAAACCCGTTATAGACTAGTTCTGAATAAGCGTCTTTTACTGTACAAGAGAGGGTACAAAAAGAAAAAAATAAAATTTGAAAAAATCTTAGTTTCTTAAGTTTAAACCTATACTTCGTAAAAATTGATACACAATGATATGTTTCACTACATTAAAGTGCTTTAATATATCAGTTTGTGCTAAATAAATTTTGGTTTTTTAATTAAATGTCAGAATAGTTGGAAATCATCACCAAAATAGTATTTTGTGATCAATGATTTTGAATTAGTAAAAATAATGTTGAAATTTGTGTTGTGAAACTAATTTTAAACCTACAGTCCCAGGCAGAAATAAAAGTAGTTTTCAGATGCGTTGGGTATAAGCGTATGGACGCATAAGCGTTATATCGACGAGATTCATAAGAAAAGGAAAATAAAAAAATAATTTTAAGTGGACTATAGAAGAATTTTGGTTGGCTCGTTTGTTTATATAAGACATATTTATATTTTTTTTAAATTTGTAACATAAATTTTACTTTAAATATGTTAAACACTTTGTGTTTGAAGGTTTTTTTATGCTTTACAAGCAATGTTTTGAATTCTTCTTGTAGAGAAAACAGCAAAAGCCTTAGAACGCATATGCACGCGGGCGCGCGCATATGCGCTTAGAAGGGGCGGCCGGCTATAGCCAAAATGCTAAGTTCTTATTTTGCACTGCTTCCCTTCATACCAAAATCTATAACGTTTATTCGCGTAGAGTCGCGCATAACGGCTATTGCCTGCGTCTGAAAAATGACCTTTATTTCTGCTTGGGTCTATACATAGTTTTTTTTAATGTTTTGGTTGTAAAACTATTTAAAATTTAAAAAATTAATTTTTAAAAGTCCATTCCAAACTTTTAAATTATGCATTTTCTGTAATTGAAACATTAAAAAACTGGGAGCCAAGCGCGCCAGCAGCGCCGTACCTACAAAGCGGCAAAAAACTAAAAATCCCAAAAAATCGCTTTTGCTTTTGTCATATTAAAAGTATTTTAAGAAATTTTAAAGGGAAGGGGTCGAGATTTTAAACCAATAAATATTTGAAATATTTTAAACCGTAAAATGTACAAGTAGTTCACTGTTTCTCAATTTTCCCCTTACATATGATTGGCGATTGTAGTATTGTACCCTCTCCTGTACAGTAAGAGACGCTTATTCAGAACTAGTCTATAACCACCATAGCACAAGGATAACGCTGGTACAAACCCAGAGGTGTGTTTCAGCCAACAAATGTAGCTTTTTAAAATCATGAGTGCAATATTTCTGATCCTAAAAAAATTGTTCTTTTAAAAACTGTGGCAGCCCAGTGTTTGGTGACATTAATCTTTACAATGTCATTTAACATTTTGAGGTGTTATTATTATGGAGGATTTGTCAGATGAAGGAAGACTAATCAACATATGCGACGGACTTAATCTTGCTCAAATTCTTAGTCTAGCCGACGGTTTGGCATCTTTGCATGCATATTCATTGCAGCACCAAGGTAAAGAATCAAAAATAAAAGAAATAAAATGATACTTAGTTTAGCAAGGGTTTTGATAGAGTACTAATACACTTCCTCTGGAACTGATTCCTTGGAGCGTGGAATAAAAATTAATTTGTGAAAATTTATGTATATGTAGATTTTGTTTTTCATACTGAAAAGCAACAGATTATGCGTTTAAAAGGTAATGAAAAACAGTGATTAGAAAAAACTATAGTCTGTTCAAACATTTTGTTGACTAGTGACAAAACTCCAAATTTTAATTGCTAACGTAAATTGCTAATCCCACTAACGTAGAGGAAGATTTGTACAGGGCATATATATTGTCGTGTTATTGAGTTGTTGCGCGTCGACCGCACAGCGGTTGTTCTGTGTTGTTGCGCAATCGCATGTGTTGTTGTACAACCGCACACCGCCAGTTGTGTGTTCAGTCTGAATGTTAAAAAAGAGTGTTGATAGCTGCATATAAAAAAGCAAAGAGAATAAGCGTAGTTTTTGAATAATCTTCCTTACCCTCCGCCAGCTCAATCAACCAAGCTTTGGAAACGACTGAAACTCACTCCCGATTCAGTGTTGGAAAACTGAATTTAAGCCGTGGAATTGAAATTGTAATTGCAGAACAACAACCCTCTAGTAAATTACTCCTTCTAGCTCAGCCGACATGTAAAGTCCTGTGAAGAATAAAATAAACCTTTTTTATAGCAATTGGCTCATCACAAAAACGTTTCTGGTGCCGTAACAACGGCCAATAAAGTCTGAGAACTACTTGTGAAAAGTGCTTGAAAAGGAAATCCCACGTTGGCAGCCCCAGGCATCCGCTTAGGCCCTTACTCGTAGGTCAGAGTTTTGATAGAATAGGAATGGACGTTTTGGGGCCACTAACTCAAACTTCACGAGGTAAGCGCTATGTTCTGGTGGTGACAGAATATCTCACGCGCTATGCTATATGTTTCGCGATTGCCAATTAGAAGGCGGAGACAATTGCAAAAATTCTAGTGGAAGAAGTAATCGCCAAACACAGCTGCCCACTGGAGGTGCTAACGGATAGGGGAAAGAATTTTTCGAGTAATGTGGTTACAGAAGTTTGTGACTTGGCTTCCGCCAAAAAGATTTTCACTACCCCTTACCACCCCCAGTGTAACGGCGTCACCGAGCGTTTTAATAAGACTTTTTGTGAAATTTTATCCCAGTATGTTTCAAAACGCCATGACGATTAGGACTTTACTTTGCCATTTATTGTTAGCGCATACAATCGTTCACCGCAAGAGTCAACTAAGAAGAGTTCGTTTTTCCTTATGCATTATCGAGAGTTCAGGACGCCAGTTGATGTGAAGTATCAGGCGTTAAGGTGCCCAGAACCCATCGATAATCAGTATTATGTCCAAAAGGCTAAGCTGGCTCTCACCGAAGCTCGAGATTTAGCAAAACGAAATATAGAGTTGGCTCAACAAAACCAAAAGAGGTTGCACGAGCAAAAATTTTGTGTAAAAGGTATAAGAAAAGGGTCAAAGGTACTCAAATGGACCCCTGGTCGAAAAGTGGGCCTCAGCTAAAAGTTTACTGAAAAATGGACAGACCGATATCATGTAAAAACCATTGATACGTTGAAAGGGACAGCGGAAATACAAGACTTAGCTGATAAATGGCAAAATAAACGAGTAAATTTGACCAAGCTAAAGGTTTTCAGATCGTGAAAACGTTTGTTCCAAAAAAAGGTGATAGGGCACTGGCTGCAAATCAGTCCATTACTAAGTCGTCCATGAATCAGGTTTGTCCACCTATTCTAAGCTTGTCCACACCGGCGCAGTCCATGGCTCAGGATCAATCTGGTGAAAACAAAACTTTCTTTTTAGACAAACAGTTCTGCTCCTTTTGCGTTACACGTGGGCGCACAACCAAGATGTGTCATGTACAACAATGCAGAACCCAATGGGAGCAGCGCCTACAACAGCAGCAACAACGTCAGCAAAAACAACAACCAGCTCAACCACCACCGCAAGAAGAATCCTCACCGCAACAGCAACCTCCTCCACAACTAAACCAGCTGGCGGAATCGTCTCCACCACAACCGCAGCAGCCGGCCCCACTTAATTGGGCAGAGCTGTTTATGGCCGACACACCTGAATTAGAAATCGCCTTAGCCGACTTGGCCCTGGAGCAAAATTAGCAACCATAACTGTATCGACATCACAACCACAACTCTAACTGTGTTTTTTCCCCTTTTTTGTTTTTTTTCTACTAGTGTTCCATTGGGAATCACAGTCCTTTTTTAAGGACAGAAGAAAAAGATTCATTTGATTTTATACTTACACTTAATTTTGTACTGTAAATAAACAAACTCATTGTTTTCTTTTTTCTTTGCAACGCTGAGTCACATTAATTAGTGGAGGACGACTAAACTAGGGAGGAGTTGTCGCGTGTCAACCGCACAGCGGTTGTTCTGTCTTGTTGCGCAATCGCACGTGTTGTTGTATAACCGCACGCCGCGGTCAAGTTGTGTGTTCAGTCTGAATGTTAAAAAAGAGTGTGGATAGCTGCATATAATGAAAAATTTTTGAATAATCTTCCTTTTTCTCCGCCAGCTCAATAAACTAAGCTTTGGAAACGACTGAAACTCACTCGCGATTCAGTGTTGGAAAACCAAACTTTAACCGTGGAATTGAAATTGTAATTGTGGAACAACAACCCTCTAGTAAGTTACTCCTTCTAGCTCAGCCGACGCGTAAAGTCCTGTGAAAAATCTAATAAACCTTTTTTATAACAATTGGTTCGTCACAATATAATAAAAAAAATAATTACCAAATAGGATATTTATTGTTAAAAACACAGTGTTTTATAAATAATACACTGAAATTACTTTATATGTTAGGTGAATGGGAAGCGGAATTTCCAACGATGCCTGCAGATATGTTCAAGGGTTGGTCAGAAATGTTGGAAACAGTTTCAGAAAAACTGGTAGAGCTTAGACCCGAATATTTCCAGGGTAAATTGTCAAAAGTCAGCTATGTCGGAGACTGCCAGTATGCCGTTGACTCCATGAACTCATACAAAGAACTCGGGCTACCGCCTGTTTTAGTTCAAGGTATATCAATTTGTACCCTACAAACATTTAAGTTATTTTATTAGTTTGCGAAAACAAGGCACCACTGGCTAAGTGAAAATAACGCACCCGCCTCTAATCCCAAAATAAGCTACCACTGGATAAAACCAAAATAACAGATCCGTCCTTAAACCAAAAAAAAAAGGGAACATATGACCAATGACGTTTATTTATTACGTTATCAGTATTATACATAAAATTATTGAGCTTAAAGATTTAGAAAACTCAATAAATATTTAAAAATTTAAAAAGTTATTTAAAATTATTTTTAAGTTTTACAAGATATTTCTTTTATTTAATTTTCACTTATTTGATTTATAAACATACTTGTAATTTTAAAAATTTGCATAACTCATTTTAGCAGCGAAATTTTGTTAAAATGGTTTATTTATTATTAACAACTAGCTTTATTTTGAAACGGTTCCCTTATTTTTTGCAGCACTATTTTGCAGTTTTAGCTGCCTTTTATCTGCCTGCAAATGTTTTGGTTTTTTTAATTCCAAAAATAAAAAAAAGAGTAAACATCCGCTGCCTGTTACTGTTTGGGACAGTCTTTGTTGTTTTAAGCCGGGTTCTTTGGTTTTGCAATCGAACTCAGTTATATTGTTAGGGGATATGTGGACAAACAATATGATTTACAAGGTTGCCATGGATAATTCAGCCGGAAGCGATTTACGTGCTATTATTGACTGGCAGAAAACGCACCCAGGAAATATGACAGAAGATCTGGCTCGGGCTTTGATCAGTAGTTGTTCTAGCAAACTGAGGTACAATTTATTTTTATTTTTATAAAAATCGTAAAAGTTTTTTCATTGTGTTTGTTTGGGTATGTAAAATATTAAAATTATTTAACAGAATTCACTGGCAGTTGGCGTAAAGTTGTTTCAGGCAATATCAATTTTAATCATTTGTTTAAATCATACTTTTTTTAATCAAATTTCAGAAGAAATTGCGCGGATATGATCTTTGAGTATTACCACATTAAGCTGAAGGAGAGGATGCCAAAAGGAGAAGTTCCATTTACTTTGGAGGATGTCAAGCGTTCCTACAGGCGAATTATGCCTTACGCCATGTGTTTCTACATATTCGGCCTCCCACTCATGTGCGCCAGTCCTTTGGTAGAAAGGGAAAATAAAGAAGAGCGCATAGAATTCTTGCTGGACCGAGGAAAATGTATTTTGGACGACGTAATCGCTATGGATCCAGAAAATAAAGATTCATAATTCAAACTATGACAGTTCAATTAAAATATGATAGTTTGGTGTATAGTTATTAATAGTTTTATTTATATATATAAAATAAAACGTTACAATTTTCATTATTTTGACAGTAAGACGACTAAAATCAGTTACAACATGTATTGTTTTTTATCAAGGGTGGCGCGGGAGCACCGCAGGGCGATTTAGCCTTCCGGCGCCGCTCCAACCGTAAATTTTAAAATTAATGTTCATTATCTTCTTATTCTTTGTATTATTATTATTCTAACGCTCAATTTTTAAAATTGATATCCCTCTTTCGTTACTGAAGATCAAAAATAAACATGGGCGCATTGGTCATTTAGGCTCATCGGTTATTTAGGTCCTTCATTTAGGTCCTTGTTATTAATTTATTGATCAAAATAATAAATCGAAAAATAGCAAAATAAAAAATTCTAACCGCACAATAAACATCCGTTTAGCAACAATAAGGATTTTACAAGATTTTACATTTTTACATTTTTACAGACACTAGACAGCTTCTCATTAAAACTGCACAATAACAGCAGACGGTTGTGCTGGATTGCTATTGGTGGCGGAAACCGCTAAGCGCCATCCACTTCAACCCCGCGGAAAACGGAAAGAAGATTTTAGGAATATTTTAGATAGAGGTTCCGCAATTCCAATTGCTAGTTTTTTAAGAAAAAAGGTGGTAAGCAAACTGAAGTTCTAGACACTTTGTTTGGCAATTTTTTAATATCTTTTAAGACGTTGTTAATTGTAAAATACATGTCATCAAGAATTCCAATTTTTTCTGGGTTAAAATTTGGCAAATTTCCATCATCCTTTGTAAAAACACTACTAAAGTATTCTGCAAAAATATCCGTTTTTTTCCCTGTTTTCTGTTGCAAAACTTCCGTCTTCTTTACATAAAAGAGGAATATTTTCTCTAACTTTAATTTTACTGTTAAAAAACTTATAAAAACACTTTTTACTTTTTGATTTCATGACTTTTTCTTTGAAATTAGTGATGTAATTTTTAACAACATTTCTGTACTCCTTACAAAGATTTTTGTACTGAGTTTGATGATTGATTGTATAGTTATTTTTTAATTTGCGCAACAATTTTATTTTTTTATTTTGTATTTTTTTAACCATTGATGGATATTTGTTGTAATTTTTGTGTATAACTATTTTTTTTGGTGGTATGTGTCTTGTTATACCTTCGATTATTACATTTTTAATCATTGCCAATATTCTTCAACACATAAACATTTTGAGAATAATTTATTCCAATCTATTGATGCTAAATACAAAGAAAACATTTCATAATCTCTCTTTTTAAAATCAGGAATGCTAAAATTTTTATTTTTAAGCTGATCGTCAAAAACATGTGTGTTAATTCAAATTTGTACTATTGAATGGTCAGAGGTGAAAAAACTTGGCAGAATTTTGCTTTCATGTATAATTTGTGGATCGCTTAAAAACACAAGATCTAAGAAATGTTTGTCCCTTGTAGGATCATTTACTATTTGAATTAAAGCTAATTCTTAAAGAAAAATTAACCATTCTTTTTCATTTTGATTATTAGATCTTATGTTTAAGGAATGCTAGTCAATTCCAGGGAGATTAAAATCTCCACTAAGATGACCGAATCTTCAAAGCTGTCGATTAGTTCTCGTAACATTGCAAAAATGGCTAAGTCTTCTTGTTTAGTAGTTTGCGGTTTTCTGTAAATGCAAGTTATTCCTAAATTTGTGTTACTTTTTATTTTAATATCAGTTGCTACAACCTCAATATCGCTAAATTTTTCGGCAATGTTAACTTCTATTGCATTAAATTCTCTTTTGCAAAAAATGCAAACACCACCACGCTCTTTTTCAGGACTATCTTTTCTAAAAATGTCAAACAGATTTAATCAATTTATTATGCTTTTTGTAATAGTGCCGTTCAACCATGTTTTCGTAATCATTAATAAATAAACATTCTAGCAAAAGACGAAACAAAGTTTCGAAAAAAAGCCTTATATTAAATGGAATAGTATAAAGCAACATAGGACTAAAAACTAAATGCCAGAAAAGACTGAAACAAGTCTCTTTAAAAGCTGTAAATTAATAACAGATTTTGTGAAATTTTCAGAAAAACAAAACCGAATAAAAACAATACGTGTAAAAGCTTTAGTTTGCGTTTTTTAACCATTAATAAAACTTAATTCACATAAATTTCTCTCAAAATGGATTAACTTTTACATGAGTTAACCAGCTGTAAATACCACAGTATTAGTTAAGTCACACGTCGTCAAAACGATACAAAAAAAGTATAACGCAAGCGTCACAGTAACCATGAAAAATTTCTGTCAAAATAAGTTATCGCATTGCGCATTAAATTTTGTAATTTATTATTATTTTCGTATAAAACAAAACGTACCGCCATATTAACGGCTTTTTAAAATCAAATATCAAGTTTTAAGTCCGAAAAACATTGAAAAATTCAGATTTAATATAAGTGACTTTTAATTTAACAAATACATTGACAGCTAATTTGTTTTATGTAATAAATAGAAACATTAAAGAAAAAGTCGCCTTATATTAAATCTGAATTTTTCAATGTTTTTCGGACTTAAAACTTGATATTTGATTTTAAAAAGCCGTTAATATGGCGGTACGTTTTGCTTTATACGAAAATAATGATAAATTACAAAATTTAATGCGCAATGCGATAACTTATTTTGACAGAAATTTTTCATGGTTACTGTGACGCTTGCGTTATACTTTTTTTGTATCGTTTTGACGACGTGTGACTTAACTAATACTGTGGTATTTACAGCTGGTTAACTCATGTAAAAGTTAATCCATTTTGAGAGAAATTTATGTGAATTAAGCTTTATTAATGGTTAAAAACGCAAACCAAAGCTTTTACACGTATTGTTTTTATTCGGTTTTGTTTTTCTGAAAATTTCACAAAATCTGTTATTAATTTACAGCTTTTAAAGAGACTTGTTTCAGTCTTTTCTGGCATTTAGTTTTTAGTCCTATGTTGCTTTATACTATTCCATTTAATATAAGGCTTTTTTTCGAAACTTTGTTTCGTCTTTTGCTAGAATTTCCGCCTTTTAATGCATTGAATTCAATGTCATTTATTAAAGATATAAAACATTAAAAAATTTACTCATTTTAAAAGAAATGTCATGGTCTCCTCATGATATGAATACAATTATTTTCATATCCAAAACTTCAATGTAATTTTTATACTATACAAAAATTAAGTCTGGGTAACTCCGTAAAATTGTATGGAACCTGAAAGAACCATATAAAATAGTGTGTTTTTCTTCTGTTTAAATTTTTTTAGTTAGACCTGATTTAATCACTTTTTTGGAAATTAGCTTTATTTGGACTTTTGTTTTGTGCTTGATTTTTCTAGATTGATGGTTTATTTTTAAACAACAAAACCACACCATTGTAAATGGTTTTTCCAGGTTCCATACAATTTTACGAAATTACCCAAACTAGTCTTTTCTCGCATTAAATTTTTGAAGTGATTGTAGCTTCATAGTAATCCATATAAAAAAGAGTTTTTTCTGTTTCGATTTTGATAAATTTCCGTCTATTGAAACATTGTACCCCGCAGCGCTCACACGTCACTCAAATTTATTTCATTTTATTTTTTAAATATTTTTATTGTTGCCATATGGCTGCTAATTAGTGGTAAGGATATTTTTTTCGCTCTTTCCGTTTGAAAATTAAATAATTTTTATAAAAAGGTAAGGAATCATAATTTAAACCAAAAAAATAACCAAAAGAGAATGTGTATTATTGTGTGAAGTTATTTAATATGTAATTCAGTAAGAGAAGAAAGTGTCGCACAAGTACCCCAGTACCCATTGCGTAACTTAAGAAAAAAAACTGCTCGTTTTTCACATGAACAGAGGTTTAACTACGGGCAATAGAGCATATTCGAGAATGAAATTCAGGTGCGGGGGCAATTTAGCATCTACGTGCAAAAAAATCAGCTCCGAAGAATATTCACCACAGAAAAAAAATTTTTTGGGGGACCCCAAAAAAAAACGAGAAAAAAAGTTAAGCAAATTAAGCTTTTTAGTATGAAATTCAGGTATGTTTAGCAAAAGTTTTTAGGTTTTTAATATCAGAAAAATATGGGTAATATTTTAGTTATGTAAAATGTTTAGATTTTTAATTGGCTAAAAAACTATTAAAGGTTTTGTTGATTTCGATGACGCCAGCAACAACGGTTAACCGCGCAGTGACTTAACCCATTTAATATAAGGGAAAGAGCGCTCCGCGCTCTTCCCTGATTACCATAAATCTCACCATGGCCTGACACCAACAGCTCAAATTCATCTAAAGAGTTTTTAATACTTCTAGCATTAAATAGCAGAACGTTCAAATACATATTTTTAAAGCGATCGGATCGCAAAATATCCTATTTTTTAAATTCTAATTACTTTAGCTCATTCTGTTCTTTAGCTCATTTTTTTTATATTAGCAGATGCTTGGTAAACACAAATTTTTTGCTAATCAATATTCCTACGGTTGGATAAAAATACAGCCTTATTTTTGGCTAATTTGGTTAAAGTCAGCAATTTATAGGAGGGTTATGACTCCTAAGTTTTGTGTCATAAATGCCAAAAAAATATGGGTTTTTTTTGTAAGCAACAATTTGCTTTTTTTGTACAGCTAAAACTGTCTCGAAAGCAGGTAAGAGATAGCTCAGAGGCAGGTAATTTTAAAATAAAAGTGGGTAGGTAGGTAGATGGGAAGAAGGTACATAGGCAGGAAAATTTGCAATGAGGGTAGATAGGAGGCAAGTAAAAACCGCCCTTCCTAAATCAGGCACACCGTCTTTACCGGGTGAAACTCAAAGTGGACTGCTGTAATTAAAAGTGACCACACCATAACTTGGTTCTTTGTATTAAACATTGACATCTTTGTAAATTTCATAGAATCACCAGTTTCCTGCTACATTCCGGTCCAGTTTTTGTTGTTTTAGGCTCGGTCGTTTAGTGTCATAAACTTAGACATAGACTCGGTTATTTTGTTAGGAGATATGTGGAAAAGAATATGATTTACAAATGTGCCATGGATGATTTAGCTGGAAGCGATTTACTTGGTATTATCAAAAATATATAATAAAAGAATAATGAGACACTTCGAACAAACTGCTTGAAAACAAAGGTCCCATTTAAATGGGACCTTTCGATTTTTGGTTCCATTTAAATGGGACGTTTCGATTTTCGGGCGCATTTAAATAGGGTAGTGCATTTAATTTCGGCACTTTTCCAAATTGAGCATTTTTGACTATATCTTTGGTAATCCTGGACGAAATAGGGCGTTTGATAGCTCAAATGAGAGCTAATTATATGTAAACGACTGTCGTGAACTTTTTATTTGTTATGTTATGATATTTTCATGTGTAATTGTGTGATTTATAAAAAATAAATTTGTTATTTGTTTTTTAGAATATGGGCATTTCATGATTACGCAATAAATTGGTTTAAAAATTAAACTGTCCTGGTAAAATTTAGTCTATTTTCCGAATTTTTAGTTCCCGTGGTTCTACGTTGCGTCTGTGGTGAGCAATCGTTATAAAATAAAATAGTGTAATTTCGGCACTCATATGCTGTAGGTAAAAACGGATTGAATTAAGTGGTCGGGTGTTAAATTGTAGTTGTAAATAGTTAAAAGACAACGTTGAAATGTGTAGGGGTCATAGCACTGCACTTAAACTCGATTAAGAGGGTCTTTTTAAAAAGTGCCGAAATTAAATGCACTTTTTCCCTAATTTTGCTCATTTTGATACCATTTGGCATTTTAGCTGTAACTTTTTGCCAGTTACACGTTGAACAACAAATAGAAGCTTAAATTAAAGAAAACTGTCTGGAGATAATGATAGGTTTTTAAATTTTTGAAAATGATGATTTTTTGACAGAGAAACAATCGATTGTTTGTAAAGTGCCGAAATTAAATGCACATATTTAATTTCGGCAATTTTCCATTTTTTTAAAAAACTGATTTAATTAAGTAAAAAAAACACTTTCGTACAGTGAAACTTTTGTGACGCAACGCAGTATCGTGAAAGCTTCAAAATAAGCTATCAAACATGAAAATCGGGCCATACAGTAAAAAGTTACATCGGAAAAACAAAAAAGTGCCGAAATTAAATGCACTACCCTAAGATCCCAATTAAATGGGACCTGGTTTTTCAAGCAGTTTGTTCTAAGTGTTTTATTTTTCATTTATTAGATATTTTTGCTTTTATTGATTGGAAGCTAACGCATCCAGGAAATATGACAGAAGATCTGGGTTGGGTTTTGATTAGTAGTTGTTCCAGCCAACTGAGGTACAGTTTAATCATATATTTGAAAAAACTACAAAACTTTCAGCTTTATGATTAATTAAGTGCATTAATAAACTAATAAATTATACATTTAAATTAATGTAACATATTTCACTAGCATTCAGTGTAAATTTATCTCAAAAATATCAGACAGTATCAATTTTAATGTTTTTTTTGTTAAAATTTCAAAATTGTTAAAATAATACTTTTTTATTATTTTTCAGAAGAAACTGTACAAATTTGATATTTGAGTATTACTACATTAACCTGCAGAAGAGGATGCCAAAAGGAAAAGTTTCATTTACATTGGAAGACGTTTTGGGCTTCCACAGGCGCATAATGCCGTTCGCCATGTGGTTTTACATATGGGGCCTTCCGTTTATGTGTGGAAGTCCGTTAGTGGAAGGTGAGGATAAACAGGAACGCTTAGAATCCTTGCTGGACCGAGAAAAATGTATTTTAAACGACGTAATCGCTATGAATCCAGAAAATAAAAATTCAAAATTTAAAAACTATACCAGTTTATTTAACACATTTGTGGTGATTAATTGTTTGTTTTATTTCATCAGGGAAGAGCGCGGAGCGCTCTTTCCCTTATATTAAATGGGTTAAGTCACTGCGCGGTTAACCGTTGTTGATGGCGTCATCGAAATCAACAAAACCTTTAATAGTTTTTTAGCCAATTAAAAATCTAAACATTTTACATAATTAAAGTATTACCTATATTTTTCTGATATTAAAAACCTAAAAAATTTTGCTAAACATACCTGAATTTCATACTAATAAGCTTAATTTGCTTAACTTTTTTTTGTTTTTTTTTTTTTTTTTGGGGTCCCCCAAAAATTTTTTCCTGTGGTAAATATTTGGAGCTGATTTTTTGCACGTAGATGCTAAATTGCCCCCTCACCTGAATTTTATTCTCGAATATGCTCTATTGCCCGTAGTTAAACCTCTGTTCATGTGAAAAACGACCAGTTTTTTTCTAAGTTACGCATTAGGTACTGGGGTACTTGTGTGATAATTTTTTTCCTTACTGAATTACATATAAAGTAACTTCATTCAGTAATACACATTCTCTTGTGGTTATTTTTTTGGTTTAAATTATAATTCCTTACCTTTTTATAAAAATTACTAATTTTCAACAGGAAGAGCGAAAAAATATCCTTACCACTAATTAGCAGCCATATGGCAACAATAAAAATATTTAAAAAAATAAAATAAAATAAATCTTGGGTGACGTGTGAGCGCTGCGGGGTACATACAATGTTTTAGTAGACGGAAATTTATCAAAATCGAAACAGAAAAAACTCTTTTTTATATGGAATACTATGAAGCTACAAACACTCCAAAAATTTAATGCGAGAAAAGACTAGTCTGGGTAACCTCGTAAAATTGTATGGAACCTGGAAAAACCATTTACAATGGTGTGGTTTTGTTGTTTAAAAATAAACCATCAATCCAGAAAAATCAAGCACAAAACAAAAGTCCAAATAAAGCTAATTTCCAAAAAAGTGAATTAATTAAGGTTGATAACAAATGAACTTTTTTATTATTTCCAGTAGAAAGTTAGTTGAAAATTAATTCAGTATAATTAGTTTATTAAAAATGGCGCGAAAACATTTTTTTTAATATCTTCAATGCGATTCAATTTTTTATTGTATAAAAAGCAGCATAACCTAGTTGTGGTTATTCATTTGCATTATTTAGTGTGCAATCAGTTCACAGTGACTGATGGATCAGTGAGCTACGACATGACAGGAGATCCAGTACCTGAAGGGGGCGTGGCTAATATCACGTGCAATACCTGCTATCAGCTAATTGGCTCTGCAACTCGTACTTGCGTTAATGCAGCTTGGGATTCTCCAGCACCCACGTGCAATCTTACAAGTGTGATATTGTTTAGTTAAAATTGCCTTATGGCATGTTTATTATTTAATTTTTTTAATTTAAAGTTAAAAAGTATTTTAATTTTAATATTATAAATTTTAGTCATACACAAAATAAACCTAGCTGACCTTGATAAATTGCAGTATTGAATTGATTATTAAAAAGAAAGCAATTTTAATTTATAAAAAAAACGCTATATAGAAAAATTAAATCTCGCTGACCTAAATATTTTGCAATATAAGATGAAATTACTTAATTTCAAAACAAAAATGCCAGTTGTAATGGCTAAAGTTTCAAAATTTTGGTGTATTTTGTGAAAAAGTAAAGTTAAAAATTCTTATTTATGAATTTGTTTCTTTTTAAAACATCATAATCGCATATTATTAATTGGTCCTAATTGTAATAATATTAAACATACAATTTTACGAGATCAGACAAATATAATTCAACCATAATAATAAAAATTAAATCCTATGTTAATAATCATTTTTCAAATTATTTGATTCAGAACAAAATTGTCAATTTTTTAGAGCCGATAATTTACTTATGTATATTTTGTGAAAAGGCAGGAATACATAATGTGGGTTCCATTTTTAGCAAATCCAATAATTGCACAATTTTTTGGTCTTCTCCTTTCATGTCTTCCATACAAGTTTTACAAGGTTAACCAGATATGATTAAACAATAAATATTAATTGATAAAAACATTATAAAAACAGTATATGATGAAATTTTACACAGTTTCCTTTTAAAAATTTATTTGACGTTTGAAACCAAAACTACTTTAAAATGAATATATTTCTTTTACAAAAAATACAAAAAAACCATATCCACTATTTCTTTATTGTGTGTGTTAGTGCCGCGGGGATGTGACTTCTTATAAATATGGACTGCAAACTAAATTTCAATAACTTACTTGTACGGCAATTCAACGGGACCTGCAGTTTGACGCAATATATTCTATTTACCACAATAAATCTATTCTAAAAAAACAATTATTTTGAAGTTTGATAATACTTAATCATTTGTGATTTAAATCTTTTCAAAAACTGTAAACTTAATTGAAATAAAAAAAAACAATTAAATTATTTGTTATATCATCAAAATGTATTGAATTTATTTATGCTGAAAGCAAAAAAGCAACATCAAAAATTCAATGCAAACAATGACATTTTTGTTTTTATTTTTTCTTTTATTTACACTAATCAGTCAATCAGGGAAGAGCGCGGAGCGCTCTTTCCCTTATATTAAATGGGTTAAGTCACTGCGCGGTTAACCGTTGTTGATGGCGTCATCGAAATCAACAAAACCTTTAATAGTTTTTTAGCCAATTAAAAATCTAAACATTTTACATAACTAAAATATTACCCATATTTTTCTGATATTAAAAACCTAAAAACTTTTGCTAAACATACCTGAATTTCATACTAATAAGCTTAATTTGCTTAACTTTTTTTGTTTTGTTTTTTTTCGGGTCCCCCAAAAATTTTTCCCTGTGGTAAATATTTGGAGCTGATTTTTTGCACGTAGATGCTAAATTGCCGCCTCACCTGAATTTTATTCTCGTATATGCTTTATTGCCCGTAGTTAAACCTCTGTTCATGTGAAAAATGAAAAAAATTTTTTGTAAGTTACGCATTAGGTACTGGGGTACTTGTGTGACACTTTTTTCCTTACTGAATTACATATTAAGTAACTTCATTCAGTAATACACATTCTCTTGTGGTTATTTTTTTGGTTTAAATTATAATTCCTTACCTTTTTATAAAAATTACTAATTTTCAACGGGAAGAGCGAAAAAATATCCTTACCACTAATTAGCAGCCATATGGCAACAATAAAAATATTTAAAAAAATAAAATGAAATAAATCTTGGGTGACGTGCGAGCGCTGCGGGATACAATGTTTCAATAGACGGAAATTTATCAAAATCGAAACAGAAAAAAGTTTTTTTTATATGGAATACTATGAAGCTACAATCACTCCAAAAATTTAATGCGAGAAAAGACTGGTCTGGGTAACCTCGTAAAATTGTATGGAACCTGGAAAAACCATTTACAATAGTGTGGTTTTGTTGTTTAAAAATAAACCATCAATCCAGAAAAATCAAGCACAAAACAAAAGTCCAAATAAAGCTAATTTCCAAAAAAGTGGTTAAATCAGGTCTAACTAAAAAAATTTAAACAGAAGAAAAACACACTATTTTATATGGTTCTTTCAGGTTCGATACAATTTTACGGAGTTACCAGACTTAATTTTTGTATAGTATACTGCTTAAAATTACATTGAAGTTTTGGATATGAAAATAATTGTATTCATATCATGAGGAGACCATGACGTTTCTTTTAAAATGAGTAAATTTTTTAATGTTTTATATCTTTAATAAATGACATTGAATTCAATGCATTAAAAGGCGGAAATTCTAGCAAAAGACGAAACAAAGTTTCGAAAAAAAGCCTTATATTAAATGGAATAGTATAAAGCTACATAAGTCTAAAAACTAAATGCCAGAAAAGACTGAAACAAGTCTCTTTAAAACCTGTAAATTAATAACAGATTTTGTGAAATTTTCAGAAAAACAAAACCGAATAAAAACAATACGTGTAAAAGCTTTAGTTTGCGTTTTTTAACCATTAATAAAACTTAATTTTCATAAATTTCTCCCAAAGTGGATTAACTTTTACATGAGTTAACCGGCTGTAAATACCACAGTATTAGTTAAGTCACACGTCGTCAAAACGATACAAAAAAAGTATAACGTAAGCGTCACAGTAACCATGAAAAATTTCTGTCAAAATAAGTTATCGCATTGCGCATTAAATTTTGTAATTTATCATTATTTTCGTATAAAGCAAAACATACCGCCATATTAACGGCTTTTTAAAATCAAATATCAAGTTCTAAGCCCGAAAAACATTGAAAAATTCAGATTTAATATAAGGCGACTTTTTTTTTAATGTTTCTATGTATTACATAAAACATATTAGCTGTAAATGTATTTGTTAAATTAAAAGTCGCCTTATATTAAATCTGAATTTTTCAATGTTTTTCGGACTTAGAACTTGATATTTGATTTTAAAAAGCCGTTAATATGGCGGTATGTTTTGCTTTATACGAAAATAATGATAAATTACAAAATTTAATGCGCAATGCGATAACTTATTTTGACAGAAATTTTTCATGGTTACTGTGACGCTTACGTTATACTTTTTTTGTATCGTTTTGACGACGTGTGACTTAACTAATACTGTGGTATTTACAGCTGGTTAACTCATGTAAAAGTTAATCCACTTTGAGAGAAATTTATGTAAATTAAGTTTTATTAATGGTTAAAAAACGCAAACTAAAGCTTTTACACGTATTGTTTTTATTCGGTTTTGTTTTTCTGAAAATTTTACAAAATCTGTTATTAATTTACAGGTTTTAAAGAGACTTGTTTCAGTCTTTTCTGGCATTTAGTTTTTAGACTTATGTAGCTTTATACTATTCCATTTAATATAAGGCTTTTTTTCGAAACTTTGTTTCGTCTTTTGCTAGAATATAAATGGATTTATGTTTTGTGTATTGCTTTTTGTTTGTTTTTTTGTTTTTTTTTTTTTTTTTTGTGTAGGTGATTTGGCGGTTGTTTTGTTAGTGTTGTGAAGGTTCAAAGAAATTTCCAAACGTTCTTTCTTTGTGTTATCGTTGTATGAATGTCTAAAAGATTTGGAAAAGAGTTTGGGGAGATTGGAGGTCCCCTTGTTTACTTGGTGTTTCTTTGGCCTCCTTGTTTCTTTGAAGTTGTGTTCGCGCTTCTGTACTTTTTTACTTTTTTACTGGGGTTCGGTATGTCAAACGCCAAAGCCCAGTGCTTGTTAAATCTTGTCGTTTCGCGTCCACGCCCCCTTGACTTGTGATTTTTGATGGTACATTGTTTGGGTTTTATTTCGCGTGTGCGTGTTTGTCCTTCGAAAATTTATAAATTTAATGCAATATATAAAATTGAATTTTTTCTGCGGGATTTTTAGAATTTTTTTTTCGAGACTCAGAACTAAAATTAACATTGTGATGTACTATTTTTTGAAGTAGTTAGTTTTTAAAAGGGATGTGACTATAGAATTATTTTGTGAAAATATATATGCATTACTTACTTACTTACTTATGCATCAAAAACTTACACTGTCATTTGGAGTTTATATTTCTAAAATTACTAGTGTAACAGTGAAATTTTTAGACTTTCTTTGTGTAAATGGGTTGTTTTCAATTAACCTTTTGCGCAAAGAAATGGCGACCAACTAAATCAAACAAACTCGTAGAATATAACCAATTATTAATAGCTATTTCAGTATTTTCTTTCAATTCTCAAATATAATTTGTTTGTAACTTTTGAGTAAATACCAAAAATAGAAATTTTTTTATTGATTTAATTTGTACAAATTAATAAATTTATTATAAATTTAAATATTGTTACCTTTTTATTGCAATCTTGGAACGTAAATATTTTTAAACCATCTACTTAAACAATGTAAACTTAGTTTTTTATTTATATGTTTTTAAATAATCAATATTTTATCTTAAAAACATATTTCGTGGTTATTATATAATTATTGTTAATAATTATTGTATTACATTATCTTCACCGGCCACATAGTTTTGGACAAAAATGGTTTAATTTATTTCAAATTTACTAGAAATTTAACCAAATGGTTATAATAGTAATTTTTTTTAATCATCAAATTTGAATTTTATGATTTTAAATTTATAAGGTTATAAACTTTTGCAAGGTTTGCTTACTACGCTGCCAGACTTGATTATTAAAAATTTGATTACTGGGAAAACAAACCTAATAAAAAAAATTTTTATAATGCCGCAATGATGTTGTTGCATAAAAAATGTCTAGCAAAAAATTTATTAACAAACATATTATAAAATAAATAAAATGAGTATTTTTTGCAGTTTTTTTCTTTTGACGTTTGAGTTTTTTAAACAATCTGGATATGCTCATTTTTTGAATATAAAGATTAAATAAATTAAAAAATAAATAAAGAAACAATCATCTGTCTGAAATTGTAGCTAAAATGCAAGACAGAGAAAATTTAATTTTTTTCTATTATGACTTGTAATTCTTTTAAAAGACAAAAAATGACAAATTATGAGCATGAAAACTACTAAAAATACTTAAGTTTTTAATTAACAATATGTTTCTAATTTAATTTATCTTAAAAATAATTTTCTAAATAGCTAATTTAGCTAATATTGAGAGTCCTCTTGTGTCACTGAGTCCTTCATTATTTTTTTTTGGGGGGGGGGGGCGAAGGAGGGAATTTCTTATTCGTATTTACTAATAAACGACGTTTCGGTCATAACGATATTGCCATTAAGCTTTTTGGAGTAAAAAAAAAAACAAAACAAAAAAATTTGACATCGACAGAACAGTAAAAAATTTCAAAATAAAAAAATTGTCCACAAATAATTTTTTTTCTTGTACCGCAAAAGCTCTTTTTTTATAAGTATGTAATAATTTTGCCAATTCTAATTATTAAGGCAAAAATAAAGAGCTTTTGGTGCGCGAAAGAAGAATGCGCCACCATTGTTTAAAGTTGAAATTGATGTTAAATCGGTGTTAACTAGTTTTTTTTTTCAAAATTTATTTAAAACAATCAATATTCCTAAAAATGCAAATAGAATAAACTTAGAGCATTAACGCTTAAATAAGATTCTAAGCTTAAGATTGAAATCTTTTATCTAAAAAGTAGAGCTTTGGAGCTCAGGAACTCCCTTCGCTTTATTTGACAGGAGCTTCGGAGCATGTTATATGGAGGGTCGCAACATCACTAGTCCATTAGTGATGTTCCTACCCTTCAATATATTGTTTCGGAGCTCCGGCCATTAAACGGAGGGTGTTTCGGAGCTCATGAGCTCCTGAACTCCGGAGCTCCGTTCCTTGAATAACCGATTTTAATCTTATTTAAGCTTAAAATACATTTAAAGTTACTTTATCTGCGTTTTAAAAACTATTTCTAGCGTTTTAAATAAGTTTTGAAAAAAAATTAATTTACAAAAAAATTTTGAAAAAATAATCTATGGCATCACTTTTTTAATTATTTATGAAGTTAGTACAAAAAACTTTGCGGAAAAACTTTGGCCGAAAACAAATTTAGTGAAAGATTTAGGAGT
This sequence comes from Microlaimidae sp. YZB2_3, assembly GCA_030248175.1. Lineage (NCBI taxonomy): Eukaryota > Metazoa > Nematoda > Chromadorea > Desmodorida > Microlaimidae > Microlaimidae sp. YZB2_3. The sequence goes on along the minus strand of JASAMX010023811.1, from coordinate 19,513 downwards.
TCATATGTCTGAAAATCTGAAAATCAGTCGAATTATTTTTGTAAATATTAGATTTTCTTACATAATAGGCTACACTGTAAACTTTTGTATTTTTGAAACATTATCAGAGTTTTTATTTTTAAACAGAGGGTCTCCAACACATGGGAGCCTAAATAGACAAGCAATTTTTTCGTCAAATCGAAGGTTCGCATTCGCCGTATTTAAGAAATTATGGAAGTTTTTAGTTATATATAACAGATTTTACCACATTTTAGTTGCACATTTTTACTTTTAACAGTGGAATAGTTAATGAGTTTTCGTAACTGAGCAAAGATTATACATATATCGAAAATCTCAATCACATATGGCCTTATAGTCTCATATAACGGATCTAAATAATATAAAAACCACAGCATTCCAAAAATTATTGAGCTTTCAGATTTATTTATTTTTGTTTAAAACAACAGTAGTTTTCAGAAATAACAAATTTGGTGAAGAAAACTTAAAAATATAAAAGTCGATTTTTTCACCAGTTTTCACGAATTTTTTACAAATTTTTTTGGAACTTTTTCAGCCATATTTAGTACTTTTAGATACAGTTAATTTAATTTAATTCAGTACAGTTTTATATATATATATATATAAAACTGTACTGAATTAAATTAAATTAACTGTATCTAAAAGTACTAAATATGGCTGAAAAAGTTTTAAAAAAATTTGTAAAAAATTCGTAAAAACTGTTGAAAAAATTGACTTTTATATTTTTAAGTTTTCTTTCACCAAATGCCAAGGGGTTTGAAACTAACGTCTCTAAATTCTTTTTTTGTAAAATCCAGGCTCTGCCAATGTGTGCTTATGTAATTTTTTACTAAGAAAACATGTTTTTACCGCTAAAAACATTAGATAATAGGTTATTAGGCCAAAAACAGTGTTTTATACAGCTTTATCTACGTTTATCCCTGCTTTTTTAACGTTTTCAAAAATTAAGGGGGGTCCGCTCCCCCCAAAATTTCGGGGGGGGGGCGGAGCCCCCCTCCAAAATTTTTTTTTGTACTACAATCCGCCCCCCCCTCAAAATGAAACTCTGGCTACGTCCCTGAGGTAGATGGGTTTGTTTTAAACAAGTATTCCGCTTTAGGATGTTGTAGTAAATTCATTTTGACAGTGCTTTTTTAAAAGCAACCATTAAATTCCAAACATATCGAAATACAACCTCTAGAATGACCTAAACTGTGGAGAGTTAACATAGGTTTCCTGGAGTGTCATAAGCAAAACACTAAATTAGATTTTAAGTTGTTAATAAATTTTATTTATTACAGTTAAAAATAATTAGAAAATATAAATTATAATAGACTTTGAAATAAAAATAATTAAATTAGCAGGATCAATACGACAGAAGTTTTTAATTTTAAAATTGGAGTCAACAATACGTTTTTTGCAAAAGCTTGCTATATTGAAAACAACATCAACATGCCTTAATTACATAATAATCCTGATCATAGATGAACACGGTCACTGAACCTAGTAGGAGGGTGTGTTTACCCCGGGAAATGACATTTCAAAATCTAGGAGGGGGGTCCTAAGGAGGGGGGTCGATCCCCCTAGCTTTCTGGGGGGTCAACCCGGGGTGGAAGATTTTGAAACCTAGAAAGGGGTCATGTCATACATGGGCACGGGGGGGGGGTTTGGGGGGTTAACCCCCCCCAATTCTGAGAAGTGGGGTTTAACCCCCCCCCCCACTCAGAAGTGGGGGGGGGGAGAAAAAGTTAACCCCCCCCCAATTTTGGAAAAATGAAGAAAAAAATGTCTTTAAAATGACTTCTAACTGCCTCCAAACTTAAGTTTCGAGGTCAAAATGAATGTTTTAAGCAATAAAAAGCTCAAAAATGCAATAAAAAGGGCTTTTTGACCTAAAATTCGTGTTTTTAACCTATTTTTCCTTCAAAATCAAAAAAAACGATATGGGTAAAATGCACTCCAGAAAAAAAACGATATGGGTATTTTGCGTTTCTCGGATTTTAACCCCCTTAATTTGGGGTTTAACCCCCCCTCCACTCCGGAACAACTTGCCCATGTATGGGTCAGGTGGGGTCCAATGTCCAAGCAAACTACTTTTAAACCATTAAAGGTTTAATAATAGTTTTTATAAGATAATACTACATTTTATTGAATAAAAAGCGATATTCTGGTATCAAAAGAGTGTAAAAACATGAATTTGTGTTAAAAATTAACGGTTTTGGAAGAAAATTTAGTATAAAAAATACCTAAAATTTTCTCGAGGGGAGGGGGTCAGATTTCAAAATCTAGAGGGTGGTCAGGCGTAAAAAAATCAAAAATTTGCAAATTTTGAAATTTTTTTCTAGAAGGGGGGCAAAATTTCGAGGCTAGGAAAGGGTGGACCCCACCCTAACCCCCCCGCTTTGTTTATCTATGATCCTGACCTATTGAATAAAAAAACCAAAATAATCCATTTTTAAGGACGAGAGCCTTTAAATAAATTTATTATCCAGTTTGTTAACAGTGGACGAATTTTTACACAAACTTCGCACAAATATAGCCAAAAAAACTTAAATCAAATATAAAACAGAACAATTTCGGAGAAAAAAATCGATAAAACCGACATTTTAATTCCCTCTTACCCTGTCCCAGTCCCGGCATTCCGAATTTGTCAAACCCGCCTCCAAATCTGTCCCCACAGCCGCCCATCATGGCCGGCTGGGCGCCGAGGGCCGCCGCGGCCCCGCGCCTCAGACCCAGGGGACTCGGGGCTCCGGCCGCGGCCAGGAACCCCGTCGGCGCCATCATTGAGCCGTCCTTCGCCCCGGTCGCCCCCATACCGAACTGACCCTCTTCGAAAATGGGGCGACCGAAATTGTCATAGCCGAGCTCTTCTGAAATGAATTAATAATTAAATTTAAATCCATAATTATAATATTTTTTTTACAAAATTTAAGATCTATTTCTTAAAATTTGGCCGATTAAAATTGTCACATTTTACCTAACTCCGATTTGAATAAGAAATCATATTTATATCAGACCTGTGCACTGCCCCCCCCGGGTTTAAACGGGGGGGGGGCAATTCCAAAACGGGGGGGGGCAACTTTTTTGAAACGGGGGGCAATAAAACGGGGGGGGGCAAACAGAGGGAAAGAAAAAAAAGAGAAAAAAAAGAGAAAAAAAGAAGTGAAAAGAGAAAAAAAGGACAAAAAAGCGAAAATAAGGTAAAAAAAATAGGTCTGAAATGGCTTAAAATACATTGAAATAGGCTAAAAACTGCAAAAAAATTGCGATGATAGCGTCATCATAGGTCAAAAAGGGCGTCATAATTTTAGCGTACTTTTTCATTTTTTGGCGGGAGAGGGGGGGGGGGCAATAAAGCGGGAGGGGGGGGGGGGGGGCAAATCCTCCAATAAAACGGGGGGGGGGCATTTCCAGACCGTGCAAAGATCTGTTTATATAATAAGTTATAGGCGAGGCGAGTACTCGAAAATGGGGCAACCGAAATTTTCATAGCCAAGTTCCCATGAAACTGTTAATATTTAAATGGATAATTATTTTTAGAAAATTTAAGAACGACTTTTCGAAATGGGACGGCCAAAATTGTCATAACTAGTTAAAGGGCGATACCTTAAAAATGGAGCAAACAAAATAATCATAAGGTAGTGCATTTAATTTCGGCAATTTTTCGTTTTTCTGATATAACTTTTCACTTTATGGCCCGATTTTACTGTTTGATAGCTCATTTTAGAGCTTTTACGATACTGCGTTGCGTCATAAAAGTTTCACTGTACGAAAGTTTTTTTTTTTACTTAATTTAATATTCAGATAGCTATGTTCAGTGATAATTAGTTACAATTGTAATTGTAATTCATATTGGCGGCAATTAAGTCGCAGATTTGATGTTGTTAATGAAAAAAAAAAGAAAAAAAATAGAAAAAGAGAAAAAAAGAAAAAAAAACAATGATAATGATGAAAACAGTATGAATTAAACTATGCATAGACTATGCTTAGTAAAAAATTAGACAATTTTCTTTAATTTAAGCTTCTACTTGTTGTTCAACGTGTAACTGGCAAAAAGTTACAACTAAAATGCCAAATGGTATCAAAATAGCAAAATTTGGAAAAAAGTGCATTTATTTTCGGCACTTTTTAAAAGGACCCCCTTAATCGAGTTTAAGTGCAGTGCTATGACTACTACACATTTCAACGTTGTCTTTTAACTATTTACGACTACAATTTAACACCAGACCACTTAATTCAACCCGTTTTTACCTACAGCAATATGTGTGCCAAAATTACGCTATTTTATTTTATAACAATTGCTCACCACAGACGCAACATAGAACCACGGCAGTGGCGTGCCCAGGATTTCATTTCGGGAGGGCGGTCTGGGGGGGGGTAAATATTAACCTTGAAGGGGGTTTGGGGCATACATGGGCAAGTTGGTCCGGAGTGGGGGGGTTAAACCCCAAATTAGGGGGGGGGTTAAAATCCGAGAAACGCAAAATACCCATATCGTTTTTTTTCCGGAGTGCATTTTACCCATATCGTTTTTCGATTTTGAAGGAAAAATAGGTAAAAACGCTAATTTTAGGTCAAAAAGCCCTTTTTATTGCATTTTTGAGCTTTTTATTGCTTAAAACATTCATTTTGACCTCAAAACTTAAGTTTGGAGGCAGTTAGAAGTCATTTTAAAGACATTTTTTTTCTTCATTTTTCCAAAATTGGGGGGGTTAACCTTTTCTCCCCCCCCCACTTCTGAGTGGGGGGGGGGGTTAAACCCCCCTTCTCAGAATTTGGGGGGTTAACCCCCCCCAACCCCCCCCCCCGTGCCCATGTATGGTTTGGGGGGCGATAGCCCCCCAGCGGGGTCAAGGGGCAGAGCCCCTTGTAAGGGGGGTCCGGGGGGAAGAATGCCCCCGATGAAGAAAATTTTTAATTTAAGGCGCTAAAATACAATAAAAATTTTAATTCCAGATGATACTTATTACAAACTTTAAGGTTTTTTTATAACTATACATTTAAAACATGTGTTTAAACGTTAAGGATAATAGTGTTTATAGTACTTTTATTAAACATGTATGCCTTAACTACTGAACGGAATAATCGATTTGAAATCGAAAAACTAAGATAAATTGTCAATTTAAACTTTTAAGCTCTCATTTGAGCTATCAAACGTCGTATTCCGTCCAGGATTATCAAAGATATAGTCCAAAATCAAAAATGCCCAATTTGGAAAAGTGCCAAAATTAAATGCACTACCCTAGCAGATTTTCTTTGAAATGAATAATATTATTTAAATAAACAACTATAATTATTTTGAAAAATTTAGAAGCCACTTTTCGAAAAAGGGGCGACCAAAATTGTGATACCCTATCCACTCGTCTAAAATAAATATTATATAATGCAGGTTGTTAAACTCTTAATTTTAATTAGAATTATATTAAAAACAATAGAAATGCTTTGCAATGCAATAAAGTATGTTATAAACATTGAGTAACAAGATCCACCTGAAGACACGCTTACAGCTAAAGGCACATATCTGGAGGCCCAGGATTTACCGCAACTATTTTATGAATCACCCAAGCTATTGACAAATGACGAGAATTCAAAATAGCCATGTAATATTAAATTTTGAAATGCAGGATGTAAGCATAGATGAACAAGGGGGGTAGGGTGGGGTCCACCCTCCTTAGCCTCGAAATTTTGGGGGGCCCCCTAGAAAAAAAATCCAGGGGGCCTCCCCTCCCCCCAAATATTTGAATTTTTTACCCCTGACCCCCCTCTAGAGTTTGAAATCTGACCCCCCCTCCCCTCTCGAGAAAGTTTTAAGTACTTTTTTTATAATAAATTTTCTTCCAAAAACGTGAATTTTTAACACAAATTCATGTTTTTACACCCTTTTTATACCAAAATATCGCTTTTTATTTAATAAAATGTATTATTATCTTATTAAAAAACTATTATTAAACATTTAATGGTTTAAAAGTATTTTGTTTCAGAAATAGGACCCCACCTGAACCCCCTCTAGGTTTTAAAATCTTCCACCCCGGTTCGACCCCCCTTCTAGAAAGCTAGGGAGGGTTCGACCCCCCTAGGACCCCCCTCCTAGATTTTGAAATGTCATTTACCCGGGGTAAACACCCTCCCCCCTTAGCTTTTTGACCGTGTTCATCTATGGATGTAAGGAACTTTTAAAAAACTACTAACAAAAAAAACAAAAATCTTGCTATCATTTTCTTGGCGAGATATCTTATAAAAAAATAATAATTAGTTCCAGGCCTCTGCACGGGCTGCAAATGCCCCCCCCCGTTTTATTGGATGATTTGCACTCCCCCTCCCCATTTTATTACCCCCCCCACCCTCCCGCCAAAAAATGAAAAAGTACCCTAAAATTATGACGCCATTTTTGACCTATGTTGACGCCATCATCGCAAATTTTTTGCAGTTGTTAGCCTATTTAAATGTATTTTAAGCCATTTTAGACCTATTTTTACCTTATTTTTTGCTTTTTTTGTCCCTTTTTCCTTTTTTTTTTCTTTTTTTTTTTCTTCCCTCTGCTTGCCCCCCCCTTCTGTTTAAAAAAATTGTTCCCCGTGCCTCCCCCCGTTTTGGAATTGTCCTCCCTCCCCCCAATAAATCTCCAGCGGGGGGACAGTACACAGGTCTGTTAGTTCTATTGCAACTTGGTTTTGTAAAAACTATAAAATTAATTAATTAATTATATTAATTAAATGAATTTAATTAATATATTTACCTCCTCCGCCTCCAGCTGCTCCAAATTTTCCACCAGTAGCTAAAAAACCAAAATAAATTAAAAGAAAGGTTTTAAAAAGATTTAAACCAGATGTTTTTGATCATTTTTAACTTTATTAGCTTTGAAATACTAAGGTTTCCTCTATCTTTCAAACAAATGTGACACATTGTGTCCCTTCCGTGAAAACGTTAATAAAAGGCGATTATGTTTCCCATTTTCTTGTCCGGCCTATGGTGTAATGGATAGCACGCCAGAGTCGACTTTGGAGATTACGGGTTCAATTCCTGTATAGGCCAAATTTTTCAATAAATTTGGTTGTCTAAATTTTTCAGCGCCTGGTTATTTTCGTTCTACTTTGGGTCGTCACATATTTGGTGGCCGATACACACCTCCGGGTTCCTATACCAGTGTACCCCCCGTTCTACGGTAGATAGACGGGCTTGTTGGAGCTGGTGGAAGTGTGTGGATTGAATCAAAGAGGCTGAGAGCAGCTCTTCTCTTGGTGCGTAGGAGTGACACATTGTGTCCCTTCGGTGAAAACTCAAAGTGCAAGCGTTAATAAAAGGCGATTATCTTTCCCCTTTCCTTGTCCGGTATACGGTGTAATGGATAGCACGCCAGAATCGACTTTGGAGGTTACGGCAGGCACGTATCCAGAGGGGGGGCGGGGGGGCGGCTGCCCCCCCCCGAAACGGTCGGACAGGGGGAAAAATAGGGATAGTGGTTGGGCGTGGGGGGGGCCCCAAAATGGTCACCAGATAGTAAAATTTGGGGGTTTTCAGGGGCTAAAAATTCAAAATTTTCCAGCGCCTCGATAATCGCTCGGCGCCAAACTATAAAATAATTTTAGTACCCCAATTGACCCCCAAAAAACAAAATTTTTCCGCTTCGCTTTGCTCAGCGGTCACTTTCTATAGTATACATAATACATATATCTCGCTATTTATCTTGCCTAATGCTAAGTTATTTTAAAGTACAATATTTTTATGTAATAAGTACTACACAGAAAGCAAAACAAACAATCATATTGGTTGATTTATGTACCTCCCCCCTCCTAAATTTTCCAGCCGCCTATAAGCATTGACTCGGATTTTTTTCATATAGGTAGGGTAGGTACCCTAAATTACATGGAGTCAAGATGCTGCTCATGTGCTTTGGTTTACAGTGTGGGTGTAGCCAGTGGTCTGAAATATACATAGGCAAGTTGGTGCGGAGTGGGGCGGGGGTTAAAACCCAAATTAGGGTGGTTAAAATCCGAGAAACGCAAAATAACCATATCGTTTTTTTTCTGGGGTGCATTTTACCCATATTTTTTTTCGATTTTAAAGGGAAAATAGGTTAAAAAACGCTAATTTTAGGTCAAAAAGTCTTTTTATTGCATTTTTGAGCTTTTTATTGCTTAAAATATTCATTTTGACCTCAAAACTTAAGTTTGGAGGCAGTTAGAAGTCATTTTAAAGACTTTTTTTCTTCATTTTTCCAAAATTGGGGGGGTTAACCTTTTCTTCCCACCACTTCTGAGTGGTGGGTTAAACCCCCCTTCTCAGAATTTGGGAGGGTTAAACCCCCAACCCCCCGTGCCCATGTATGATCTGAAAGGTCTCTAAATTCGTTTTTTGTGAAATCCAGGCTCCGCCAATGTGTGCTAATGGAAGTTGTAACTAAGAAAACATGTTTTTATAGCTAAAAACATTAGATAATGGGTTAGTAGGCCAAAAAAGTTTATTATACAGCTTTATCTACGTTTATCCCTGCTTTTTTAACGTTTTGAAAAATTAAAGGGGGCTCCGCCCCCCCCCCCCCGAAATTTTTTTTGTACTACAATCCCCCCCAAATGAAACTCTGGCTACGTCCCTGGGTTACGGGTTCAATTCCTATATCGACCAAATTTTTCAATAAATTTGGCTGTCTAAATTTTTCAGCGCCTGGTTATTTTTGCTTCTACCTTGGGTCGTCACACAGAGATCAAACTCAAAAAATTGTATTAGAATTTTAAAATATTGTATTTCTACAAGATTTTTATATAAAAAAACAACAAAATTAAAATCTTACCATAAGCCGGCTCAGAAAGTAAACTTGGCCGATCTTTGGCTGTTCCTGAAATAAAGTAAAACACCAATGTTATTCACATACCAAAAAAAATTAAAAAAATTTAAACCCTTTGGAACCAAAAAAATAACGGCAATTATAGCGAAATACTATTAACAATAATAATAATCGTCACATTTCAATCCGGGAGTAAGAAAATGATAAGAACCACAAAATACACAAAAAATAGCAAGTTGTAACCATACTTGAATTTTCCATTTTATCAAAACTCAATCCACCATGTTGCCACTTCAATGTTGAAAAATCCATTGAATTTTGATTTTTTCTGGTATCGCCATATCTGTACAAAAATACTAAAGATTAGCAACAGATAAAACAGAAGTTTATATTAATATTTAAAAATTTAGTTTAGTTTTTGAACCTGAAACTAAAATCAATCTTAATAATATGAAATTTTCAACAAAAGATGTTTTAAAAGTTTTAAAAAAATTACCAAATAAATTTTCTAAAACTCCTGACTGTATCCCAGCCTATTTTCTAAAACGCCTTGCAAAGGTACTTGCAGAACCATTAGCAAAAATTTTTAACAAATCTTTTGAAACAGGAAAACTCCCTAATGATTTTGCTTGTGGCATTTATTATACCAATTTAAAAAAAAAAACTAAAAAACAAAAAAGAAAATTACCATCCAATATCTCTTACTTCCTACTCATGTAAAACAATGGAGGTCTTAGTGCGTGACAAACTTTACTCCTTTTTTCATAAAACTCTGTCTAGGTTTCAGCATGGCTTTAAGGACAAAAGTTCAACAGTTACGCAACTAATAGAGGTATTATATGATTGGACTCTGGCTCTTAAATGCAAAAAATCTGTGGATGTTATTTATTTGGATTTTGCCAAGGCCTTTGACACTGTTTCCCATTAAAAGCTGTTGTATAAACTAAAGAAGTATGGAGTTGAAGGAAATTTCTTAAATTGGATTAGTGCATTTTTAATTAACAGGATATTAAAAGTAGTTATCAATAATTCCATTTCCTCTTCATATAAAGTAACCAGTTCTGTTCCACAAGGTTCAGGTTTGGGTCCACTCCTGTTTTTGATTTTTATTAATGATATTTTTGATTTTGTAAAAAATTCTAAAATTAAATTATTTGCAGATGATGCAAAGATTTATACAGATTATTTCCCTAATGACAAAGTTTCTATGAATTTCCAAGTTCAAAATCTGCAGCAAGATCTTGAAAAAATTGTTAAGTGGTCAAAAACCTGGCAACTAAACCTTGCAGAAGATAAGTGCCAAACTTTTCATATTGGGACTGTAACTAACTCCTGTGGCTATAATTATCAAGTGAATAATAAAATTTTAAATCAAGCTACAACAGTAAAAGATCTAGGTATTTATATGTCCTGTAATTTAAAATTCTCAAAACACTGTCAAAAAATAGCAGAAAGTGCTCTTCTAAGATCTGCCTTAATCTTTTGTACTTTCACAGCTAAATCAGTCAAAAACTTAATGCAAGCATACAAGTCTTACATAAGGCCATTACTTGAGAATGGCAGTGTAATCTGGAATCCTTATTTAATCAAGGATTGCAACTTAATAGAAAAAGTACAAAAATATTACACAAGAAGATTATTCAAGTGCTGTGGTCTTGGTTACACTAACTATGAAAATCGTTTAGCTTTTCTAAAACTTGAAAAACTCTCTGACAGAAGAAATAAAACCGATTTATGTGAAGTATATAAAATAGTCAATGGAAAATCTAGCCTCCTTGCAGAAAACCTTTTTTCTTTTAATTCTAACCCAACTCGAGGTCATCCATTTAAACTACAAGTTGATGATAGCAGAATTGATGCAAGAAAATATTGTTTCCCTAATCGAGTAATTAGTAACTGGAACACTCTGAGTGCCTTGTCCAATAATAACAGTAAAACAAAGATAGCGAAAATTACCTTATTGAATTTGTTGTCTCTGCTACCAGCTACCAGAAAGGGTAGCGCTTTTCCAGTCCTCTTGGGAGAGTGAACACATGTTAGAAAATACAGAAGAAATGCACAACACAATATAGATATACAAAATACAAAGCAAACTAAATATACAACAAAGCAAATACACAAAGCAACACAAATTACAGAAGCAAAGGTTAGATGTGAAATTGAAATGAAGATTGTTTGTTTAGAGTTAAATTACAGAGAAATTGTTAAGATATGTAAATGTTTACCAATCCAATATTTGAATAAACACTTGTGCCACTTGCAAGCACGATATCAAAATTGTAAATGTACAAGCGACCACTATTTTTCTGGCACAGCTGAAATAGAGTAAAGTTAAATTACTTAAAATTGGTTGGTAATTTTGTGTCAATGTTATAAATATTTAGGATTATAAAAGTTACTAAAGCCACTGTTAAAGACACAAATTTCTTACCAGCAAAAAGAAACTACAGGCGGATTTTTATCCAATCCTTTCAAAATCTAAAGAGCCAAATCAACAACAAGTTTTTATTAAACAATGTATTTCATCAACAACAAACAAATAAAAACGACATATCACAGGCGCTTTTATTCATTGGTTCTGCCTTTTGTTTTTTTTTGGCCGATATTCTTTGGACCAGGAGTAGAGGGATGTTTATTGCCGTGGAGCTGGTGAAAACCTGCTGCTAGGTGATTTACTGTGTTTTAAACCATTTTTGTAGTTAGAGGTGGCTCTACGAGCACCCCTAGCCTCGAACAGGCCTATGCGGCTTGCACACCCCAGCCTCCCCTGCTATTTGGGGTGGGTTGGCTTTGGGCGCCAGCCCACGACCCCTTGGTTTTGTTTCCTCTACTACCCCTCGCGACTTCCGTGCCCACGACGCCCATGGTTAGGCCTCCTCTTCTTTTTTGGTGGTGGTGGAAGCGGGGCAGAAGCGGCACTAGGGCCAGCCTGGGCAGCCGGCTCAGGAGCCAGAACAGGAGTGGCTATCACTGGCTGAGCAGACAGTTCTTGGCTCGTGGAATTCTCAGAACTGTCCATTTTTTCAGCGTCATTGGCAGCTTCTTTCTGATTCATAATTCTACAAAATAGTTATTGCTTACAAATTACAGTTATTTAAGTTTTTTTTTTCATACTTGAAATTTTGTTAAATATTTATCTTTTTTACTTTTGTAATATGTTTTATTTCAAGGTTCAAACAACAATTTTACCAACAAATTTATTTCCACAACACTATTTTAGATTAGAGGAACAATCAACAAATATTAGTTAAAAAGAAAGACAGAATTATTCTAATTAAACATAAAGTATCACATTCTGACTTTTTTCACTGTCTTTCTCCAATTCCAATGGATAGACAGCAGACAGTGGCTTTGTGAATGTCTTTCCTTTTGGTGTTTGCACCCGGATGGTTCTTATTTTTCCATCTCCAGATCTAATAACTTCGGTTATACGGGCCAAGTCCCAACCGGCTTTTGATCTTAATTTATCTTCAAGGAATACCACTTCACCCACTGTTGGCTCTCTTGAGACTGAACCTTTGCTATTTTTGAAGTTCATGTGGTGATCTTCTCTCAAGCTGGGGAGGTATTCTCTTTGCCAGATAAATTTTAGTTCCTCTATTAAGTTTTGCCCTTTTTTCCACATTTCCAAAATTCTTTCAGCATTGCTGAGTTTGTGAGGGCGATAGTCAGGATCCTTTGCTTTCTCCTGGATTTCATCTAATTGATCAGGATACACCAACTGATCATATGGCAGCAGTGATAAGAAGTCTTTTGGGCTTATAGTTTTAAATCCCTTAGGGTCTTCAGTCACTTTAAGCAATGGTCTTGAATTGACAATGCTTTCTGCTTCATAAAGCAAAGTTTCAAGTTGAGTCCAAGTGAAACATTTGTATCGTCCAAGGAATTTCCTTAGGACTTTTTTCACGACTCCAATCATTCTTTCATAGAATCCACCTTTCCAAGGGGAGTATTCACTGATGAATTTCCAGGTGATTCCATGATTCAGAACAAATTCATTAAGGGCTTGAGGCAGTTGTTTTTGGGCCAATGAAAATATTTCATCAGCCAACTTAAACTGCATTGCATTGTCAGATATTATGAGGCTGGGTGTACCATACCTAGCAGTGAATCTTCTGAAAGCCAAAATGAATTGTTCAGTGGACATATCAGAAACTAATTCCAAGTGAATGGCGCGTATGCTCATACAAGTAAAGAGGTAAACCCAACACTTGTAAGAAACTGTGTTTCTTTGGCCATTCTGCAACTCCACTTGCTTGTAGTATAATGGCCCAAAGGCATCTACTCCAACATTGAGAAATGGCTTTTCCATTATTACTCTTTCTTTAGGCAAGGGAGCCATTGGTGGTAGAGCAAAGCTTTTGAGGTTGGACTTTTGGCAGATCATACATCTTTTAAGTACTTTCCGTACTGTAACTCTGCCTTTTGGAATCCAATATTCATTTCGTACTAGATTCAGTGTTTGAGATGCACCCACATGACCATTTTGGATATGTACTTTCTCAATCACCATTTGGGTGAAAGGGCTATCACTCGGTAATAATTTGGGATTTATTGCATCTTTTGAAAGAGAAGCTTTTTCTAGTCTTCCCTGGCATCTCAAAAGTCCATTATTGTCCACTCTCACGTCAAGTTGCTTGGTAATTTGTGCGTTTTTTCCAGAAAATACCTCTGCAAAGTATTTTCTTTGGGTAAACAATTCCCATTTGTACTTTGCATTTTGTATTTCTTTGACTGTAAGACAACAATTTTTCACTGGAAGAGTATTTTCTCTTTTTCTTGATTTTTCAATGAACCTGTAAATCCATGCAGTGATTCTTAAAACTTTTAGCATAGAAAAACCATATTTTTCAGGATCAATGCAAAAAACCAAATCCTCAGTGTCAATACCAAACTTTACAGGAGTTGAAATTGTCTTTTGAGCAGAATTTGCCATGCCCACCATTTCAGTAAATATTTTTCTGCTGGACACTTCTGCATCAACAGCTTTCTGAATATCCTCTCTTAACACAGGCTCAATATTCCATGTTGGCCAATCCTTTTCTGATTTTTTGAGCCAGAAAGGGCCCTCCCACCAGAAAGGCCAAACAGAGAGGAGTTCTTTTTGAGGCAACTTTGTGCTCAAATCTGCTGGATTATCAGTTGTAGCAACATATCGAAATTCAACATTATGACTATTTCGAATTTCTTGAATCCTGTTTTTGACAAAAACCTTTAATGGGTTTTTGGTGTGAATCCAAGCTAACACTATTTGTGAATCAGTATATAAAATTTGTTGAACTGATTCAATATTCATATTCTGGGCAACATAGTTAAGGCACCTTGTTCCCAAAGTTACTGCCATTAACTCCATTCTTGGAATGGAAATTGTGGTGCTTGGGGCCACTCTGGCCTTGGCAAAAACAAGTCTGCTGTAATATTGGTTGTCTTCATAACAAGACCAAACATAAATATTAGCAGAAAAGACTGCCTGTGAGGCGTCTGTGAAGCAGATTAGCTTGATATCCTGAGGTACTTGTAAGTACAGCCACCTTGGCATGGATATTTGTTGGAGCTTTAAAAGCATTTCTGTCAATTTTTTCCATTCATTAGAAAGCTTTTCTGAGATTACTGTATCCCAGTTGAAATCTTCTTTCCACAATTTATTGAGGAGCAGTGTTCCATGAATTTTAACAAGAGATAGCCACCCTAATGGGTCAAATATACTTGCAATTACAGCTAGTATTTTTCTCTTGGTATTGGCTGAAGCTAGTTTCTCCAAGGAAGGTAATTTTGGTAAAAATTGATCAGAGGACCTATTCCAGGTCATACCAAGAATTGTTGATACTTCCTTTTGATCACAGTCAGCTTCAGGAATGGATTCCAGAAATTCATTGCAATTAGAATTCCATTCTCTCAAATTCATAGATCCTGACTGAAATTTGGATTTACTTTCAGTATAAAATTGAATTGCTTTTTGCAAAGTGTCAACTCCAGTTATAACATTATCCACATAAATGTTATTCAAGATTTTCTCTGTGTTTTCTGTTGGGTCCATGTTCAGGACAAAATTCACTGAGGCAGCTAAGAGCCATGGGCTTGAGATAACCCCAAAAGGCACTCTAGCAAACCTGTAGATTTGAATATTACCATCTACTTCAAAGGATGATGGGTCCTTTAACCACAGAAAACGACAGACATCTCGGTCTGGTTCTTGCAATCCAATTTGAAGGAAAGCTTTTTCAATGTCAGATACAAGCGCAATTTTATGAGTTTGAAACCGCATTAAAAGACCTCCTAAGTCCTCCAGTAAGACAGGTCCTCGCAGTAGACAGTCATTTAAACTCAGCTTGTTTTGTGATTTTGCTGAACCATCAAATACAATTCTAATTTTTGTTGTACTTTTGTCAGGTTTGATCACTGGATGATGTGGAATATAACACTTCACATAGTCG
Source organism: Microlaimidae sp. YZB2_3 (assembly GCA_030248175.1). Classification (NCBI taxonomy): domain Eukaryota; kingdom Metazoa; phylum Nematoda; class Chromadorea; order Desmodorida; family Microlaimidae; species Microlaimidae sp. YZB2_3. The sequence continues at coordinate 4,297 of JASAMX010023811.1, read as the reverse complement.
TTGGACATATCATCAGTGACTTTTTCAATAATGCCTTTTTCCAACTGCTCATTGATGATAGCGTTGTACTTGGTCATTAGATCTCTGCCATTTGGATCCTTTTGGAACCTGGTAATAATAGCCTTCAATCTACCAACTGAGAGACCAAAATTTGGCATTGGAAGATCCTTTTCATTTTTATATGGCCATTTTACATACACTCTGTTGTCAGAGATTTTGACAGATTTTTCAAACAGCTCTTTGGCGCGCATGTCTTCCTGACAGTATTTTTCCTCTTTTTGAGGGTCTTGAATGCCAATCAAGTCTAGTTTCCAAAGATTTTCCACTTGCTTTCCAAACTTATCATACTTGGCATTGTCAAAGGACAGTTCTGATTGTGAATTATCAGACACTTGAACATGTCCCATAAAGCAGGAAGATACAGTTGAAGAGCCGCAATACTCAGTTGCTACTGCTCCTGACAAAATCCATCCAAGCTGTGTATGAACAACATGGAGACCATTGTCCAATTTCAAAGGAGCTTGAGTAGAATGAGCAATGGCATCATAATAATCATTACCAAGAAGCAAATCAACTGTCACTTGATCCCCAGTTTTGAACTCTAATATATCAACTCCAATTTGTGACATTTGTTCAATATCACCCAGGGAAAACTTGACCTGGGGTCGTTTAACCTTCTGAGAAATCACAGGTATTGAGTTCATAGTCATTGGTAACTTTTTTCCACTGGAGAGTTCCAAGTGTAATTCTACTTTGGAAGATTCAACAGTAGAGTTTTTCTCTGTTCCAAAAGTGCTGAACTGGAGATTCTTGGTGTTAGTTTTCAACAACTTCAACTTTTCAACACACTTATGTGTAATAAATGAAGTGTAAGCACCACAATCCAATAACACCTTTACTGAAATGTGCTTTCCAGTTTTGGGATTGAAAATCTTGGCTTTTACAATTTTCATGATAGTAATCTGGTTAGTAGCCACTGCTACAACCTTGGAAACTGAAGGGATTTGCACCAGCTGAGAATAACTGTCACTAGTACTTTCAGCCTTGTCTCCAGTAGTCTTGTTTTCACTAACAGCCAAATGTGGCTTGGATCCAGTGTCTGGAAATTTAGTGAAGCAAAGAGTAGAGTGGTGTGGTTTCTCACAATGAACACACTTGAGAACCATAGCACATTCTTTACCATAATGACCAGGCTTCAGGCATTTGTAACAATTGCCAAGACTTGAAATTCTGTCCCGTCGACTTTTTCCAGATGGGAATTTGGGGCAAACATTATTATAATGTTCCCCTTCACAGAAAGTACAAGGCAATTGTGGTTTTCTGCTAGATTTTTTAGCAGCTCCTTCAGAGGTTTTTGATGCTTTGGCCTTTTGGTTTTTGAATGATCCATTGGAAACAACTTTTAGCTGTAAGCCAGATGGCGTCAATGGTGCATCATATTTCAGATTTTTCTTGTTTCCATCTTTGGATGAATCTTTCTCCACTCTACTATCAACCATTGTTAACTCCAACTGCTTTAAGCAGGTATGGAAAGTAGAGTTGAAAGTTGCAAAGTCAGTGTGGATATTCTGGTCAATTTTAACCATGTCCAACAAAAATGACATTGGTAATTTTTCTTTCAATTGTCCAATTAGGACAGACATTTGAATCATTGCAGTAGTTTTATCTGACATGGCAATCATGCCTCGGACATGTACTTGCAATCTGTCATACATACATCTTAGAAGCTTAGGTTCAACTTTTGTAACCTTGTTGAGCTTCAGGATTTCATCAACATGATTCAGTTTTCTTTTGGTAGGATCACCATATTTGTCCATTAACAAACTCACGGCATCTTGGTAATACTCACCTTGTACCGGTAATCCTTTGATTGTTAACAATGCATTACCCTTCAATTGGGTGTTCAAATGCATGAACTTCTCTTGCTGAGAAAGAGCACTGTCTGTGTGAACAGCATCTTCAAATATTGACCAAAAGTGCTCCCAATAAGTCACTAATGGATACTGCTCACCACTGAAAATTGGCAACTCTAATTTTTGCAACCTGTATTTAGTTCCTTTCCTATCTCCAGTAGGAGCAACAGGCGTCTCAACTATGGTTGAAGACTGCAGTCCCATTGTGCTACATTGACTAGGTTTGTGTACCTGAGCACTTGAACTTGCAGGAACAGGAAACTCCTTTGATTTTGGACTAGCAATGTTTGCTATTTCATTCACTTTTTTGTCCAATGTTTCCATTTTAGACAACAACAATTTTAAAGAAACTACTTGTTCTTCAGAATTACTACTCATTGTTGTTACCTTTGCCTGGCAATCAGGATTAGTTTCTTGAATTTCATCAACTTTTGACAAAGAAGGTTTACCTGTGACTCCTTGTTGCTTTGGACTTCCAGGCACACTTTGCCCCGGATTCTGATTCACATAAAGCTTTTGTAGCCTTTGGTTCAGTTTATTGATGTCCAAATTTGGGTCAACTGGTGTTCTTGCACCAGCAGGAGTATTCATAACACTAGGTACCTTTGAGGCTGCCCTTGAGGAGGTTCTACTTACTTTTAGTTTCTCCTGCAGAGCTATTTTAGCCTTTTGACTTCTGTGTTTGACCAATGCAGGACACCACAAATCCATTGCAACCAAAGTTTCTTTGGACACATTGTAATGGTCCACAACTCTTACAAGGAATGGTATGGCATCCTCATCACAATTTGTGCAAGTGTAAGGAAAGACTTGCTCATCTTCCTCAAAGGTGAAGATCAGGTCCATTAATGATTCAGACACTGGTATATTATCCTCACCCCACTTGGGTCCCACATTTTTCTGTGCACAACAACTGTGAACCCATCTACCACAGGAATCACATTGAAGTGACACATCGCTGTGTTTAAACTCCTTTTGACACAGAAGACATTCATTGTCATTAATTTCATCCTTTTTGTCAGGCGCTTCACTGCCAGAATTGTGGTCGCTTTCTTGGTCAGTGTTAATACCCATTACATTTAAATACTTATCAAGGGCTGATGAGTGTATTCCCAAATTAATGCATTCTTGCTGGCTCAACTTTTTCCAGGCTGCATATTGAAAAGTGATTGGGTACATTTTTTCACTACACTCATTGCACTCAAAGGGAAAGATGGGATCCACTTGATCCTTTAGCTTGTCTATCAAAGCAGCTGTAGTTATCATCTTTTTGTATCCCCTTATACTACTTGTAATAGTGTCCACACATTTTATATGATATTTTTTATTGCAAGTTTTGCAAGAGACTAAAACTTCTTCTGGATTAATATTGGCTTCACAAGCTTTGCAAATTTGATCCATGTTGAAGTTTATTTTAAAGAGAACTGGATTTCAAAAAAGAATGTTCAGACTTAATTTTTATATTTTATTCAAACTTTAGGCTGCACCATTTAAGCAGCGGCCTGGATGATGCTTTAACAAAAAATGACCACAATTTGTCAGTTTAATAAGTTCAAAATGTTTATTTGAACAATATATTGCAACACCAGGGCTTTCTGCACTGTCTTGCTAGAGTAAGCTTAACAGTGGGCCTCTAGAAATTTACAATTTTTGATTCTAGAGGGTCTTTTTAATATCCAAAAAAGCTGCACTGTCCGTTTGCTGTTTTAATTTTAAACACAAACTAAGCAGCGGCCCACAGAAAATGAGTTTCTAAAAAATAGACACTTTTCTATTCAACTGAACTGTCTCATTTTCTTATTTTAATTTTATAATTAATTTTGGGTTGTGGGACTTAATTTTTGAAGCTGCACTATTTTACAGCAGCGGCTGAACATTAATATGTGAAATGTTTTCACAATTTTTTTTTCTTCAGACTACGCAGTTTGAGCAATTTTAGCAACCACGCTCTGCTACCAAATTTACTGTCCGATAATAACAGTAAAACAAAGATAGCGAAAATTACCTTATTGAATTTGTTGTCTCTGCTACCAGCTACCAGAAAGGGTAGCGCTTTTCCAGTCCTCTTGGGGGAATGAACACATGTTAGAAAATACAGAAGAAATGCACAAAACAATATAGATATACAAAGAACACAAAGCAAACTAAATATATAACAAAGCAAATACAAAGCAACACAAAATACAGAAGCAAAGGTTAAATGTGAGATTGAAATAAAGATTGTTTGTTTAGAGTTAAATTACAGAGAAATGTTAAAGATATTGTAAATGTTTACCAATCCAATATTTGAATAAACTGAATAAACAATTGTGCCACTTGCAAGCACGATATCAAAAATTGTAAATGTACAAGCGACCACTAATATCTGGCACAACAACTGAAAA
>JASAMX010023809.1:0-10913 GCA_030248175.1 Microlaimidae sp. YZB2_3 | reverse complement strand
ATGTATGGTTTAATATTAATCTCACCATCCCCATGTGTATGTAACAATCAAGTTTTAAATAGCCATGAATTGAGAGGAGATCTTTTCATTTCGAAAGACTCCAGATAAATGATCAGACGATTACAAAGCAAATTCTTGAATAAACCAGAAGAGCAGAACTGTGCACTGCCCCCCTCCGGGGTTTTATTGGGGGGGGGGGAGGCAATTCCGAAATGGGGGAACAATTTTTTTTAACGGGGAGGGCAAGCAGGGGAGAAAGAAAAAAAAAGAGAAAAAAAAAGGATGGAAAAAGGCACAAAAAAAAAGCGAAAATAAGGTAAAAATAGCTCTAAAATGGCTTAAAATGCATTGAAATTGGCTAAAAACTGCAAAAATTGCAATAATGGCGTCATTAAAGGTCAAAAATGGCGCTATAATTTTTAGGGTATTTTTTCATTTTTTGGCGAGGGGGGGCAAATCCTCCAATAAAGCGGGGGCATTTCCAGACCGTGCACCGGTCTGAGAAGAGTGCACACTTTTTTCAGCAGTGTTTTTTTGCCTCTTTGGTGTGTTGTAATTTTTTTTAAAAAGAATTAAGCATTTAATATTTTTAAAAACAGGAATTTTGTAGCACACACGACAAACACATACAATTTACTAGTTTATAGATGAATGCATGTAGTTAGTATCTTCTATAGGTTTTTATTTATTAACTATTATTGTTATCCTGTTTTATTAACTATTACAATCAATGATTTTTTCAAAAAATGTTCATTTTTTTAGATTATGTCATATAGCGAAACCCAAACCTCAGACCCCCGTGAACCCCTTTGTCACCCCTTTGCGCTTTGCCCCTTTGCCACGCCACCCTTTGCCAATGCCTTTAATTTTAAACGGCACAGTGATGGTGGCTTCGTTTGGGGACGGGGGGTCTGGAGGAGATATACTAACCCTAAAAGAGGATCTGGGGGGGGGGCGGCATACCTTTAGAAATAAGGTATCTGGGGGAGGGGGTGAGTGAGAGAACCTCCCCCCCCAGTGGAGTCTAGGAGCAGCAACACACCCGCTTGCCCCTGTCAGCAGTGGCGTGCCCAGGATTTCATTTGGGGGGGGGCGGTCTGGGGGGGTACATACTAACCCTGAGGGGGGTCTGGAGGGCGGCAGCCCCCAGAAATGGGGGGTCTGAGGGGCGAGAGCCCCCCAGTAAGGTCAAGGGGAAGAGCCTCTTGTCAGGGGGATCCGGGGGGCAGAATGCCCCTCGGGGGAGAAAATTTTTAATTTAAGGCGCTAAAATACACTAGAAATTTTAATTCCAGATGATAATTAAAACAAAATTTAAAGTTTTTTTATTCCTATCCATTTAAAACATGTGTTTAAAACGTTAATAAAAGGTTAATAGTGTTTATAGTAGTTTTATTTAACATGTATGCCTTAACTATTGAGCGGCAAAATCGATTTGAAATTGAAAAACTGAGATAAATTGTCAATTTAAACTACCCGCGAAGCGGGGAAAATTTGGTTTTTTGACTATTAATATGCTTTTGGAAGGCATCAGGAAAGTTTCTGTATTAATATTTAAGAAAAAAATTTTCTCTCCCAAAATTCAAAAAACGTAAGGGTCCCCCCTTACGAAAAAATCCGGCTTCGCCGAATTTTGGGGGGGAAGGGCGGCCGCCCCCCCCGCCCCCCCTGGGCACGCCACTGCCTGTCAGGGAATCCCGTGGTGATGCGGGGGGAAGAAAATTTTTAATTCAAGGTGTTAAACCACACTAGAAAATTTAATTCCAGTTTCCAGTTAATAATCATTACAAATTTCACGTCTTCTATCTTTTTAAATTTAAAAAATATGTTTAGAACATTATTAAAAGTTTAATTTATAATTTATAGCAGTTTTATTTAACATTTATTCCTTCACTATTGAAGAACAGCAAAATCGATTGAAATTGAAAAAACTATGATAATTTATCAATGTGAACTAACCTAACCGTGAAGAGGGGAAATTTTTTGGAACGCATCAGATCACGAAAGTTTCTTAGCTAATATTAAATATAATCTTTTTTCTTTTCCAAAATTCTAAAAACGATATGGGTAAAATGCACTCCAGAAAAAAAACGATATGGGTATTTTGCGTTTCTCGGATTTTAACCCCCCCCCCCCCCCTAATTTGGGGTTTAACCCCCCCACTCCGGACCAACTTGCCCATGTATGTATTAAACCCTTACATGCACAAAAAAAATCAAAAGCCCCAAAACCCGTACCTCACAACACAATCTTTAATATTGAGGTCATTTTCTAAGTACAGAACCTATAATTGTTACAAAAATCAAATTGGGAAATTCAATAGACGAACAGTTATTAAAAACAGTCCTTCCTTGCAGTAAGTCATTTATGCGGATCTCAATTATAAGCGAATAAATCTTATATTATCTTATCCTTAAATAAATAAATGAACATCAAACAGTTTGTCGAAAGTTTTTTAAACAGCTTTACCTAATTTAAATGAGACTTTATATTTCTTACAAATGACCTTCTGGTAGACCTGCGAGTGAACCGACTAAATTACCTTTCGGGGTTGGCTATTTTTCTTGAGCCTAAGCGAAACCCATGGATGGTAATTTAGTCCGAATATCAAATTACCCGATGGTCATTTTATTTTACAAAAAAAATATCGTCATTTGTCAAAGGTCATTTTATTTGAAGTTCTTTGGGGATAAAAAAAGCTACTGGGAACGCATTTTATCGAACCTGCTTATATTTTTATAGGTCAATTCCAACTTGCACATTTGAATTTTAACCTGTTTAAATTTAATTTAAAAGCTATTCCGTAGCAGCAATAAGGTTAATTTTTGTAGCTTATAAAAAACCAATCTTTTTTATATCTATATTTTTTAAAAATAAAGTACAGTACAGTAAATAATCAGCCACCAATATAAGATTTTGAAATGATAATATAATACTTTTACTTCAATAGATTAGATATATAATATACTTACTTTTTTTAATTTCAATTCTTCTTGATGCAAATCTTCAATGTTGCTAATTTTCTGAGCTTCCAATTTGGTCGGAATATGTCCATTACTTTGAGTTCTTTTTTGAGCGGAGAGCTGTGAAGAGAGATCATAATTTGTCAGGTTATTCCCAAAAAGAGCCCATGACAGAAAACAGAAAGCCATTTTTCGGGAGAAGCCGGAAACAGTTTAATTTTAAATATGCGATTGCGTCATCTCAGCTTGTTGTGTCTGCTTTCACGCACTTTATACTTAATATTTTACCTTGTGTCGAAGCACACTAAAAACGTAGCCCAGCAGCTATCTTTTTGCTCTCGCTCGATCCACGCGCTAAAACGTCACACCCGTAACGCTCTTCTAATTCTTTTCAAAAAAATCGAAAGCCCGCAGCTGCCTCAAGGACCACTTTAATATGGATAGTTCGGTTTTATATAAAACACACACTGATAAAACCACATTTATTATGTAAACTGGCATGTTTGACGAAGATAATAAAACAGTTCGAACAAATAAAAATGAAAAAATATCAGGATTGCTTTTTTATTATAAAATTAGGGCACTTAATAGGTACGTTCTAGTGTTAAACATGTTTTTATTTCATATATATTATGCGATCGTACAGTTCGGTTTTTGTTGTTACTGTTTAGTTAACACTTGAAACTTGAAAAGTCAAACTTGAAAATAATTGGTTTAAGTTCTTTATTGAGCTAGGTAAGGTAGGTATCAGCTTGTTTCACAACCAACTCGTGAGAATAATTATCTGGATTTTTTCGTTCACAAATGATAGAGAAATTTTTAATAACGTCACTCTTGCGCCCAGTTTTTCACAATCAGACCATGACACTATTTTATCCGAAATTAATCTTAAAATATTTAACAAACCTAAAAATAAGATTCAAAACTACGTTTTTAAAAGCAGATTATGATATGCTAAGTTTGTATTTATCTACAATAAACTAGAAAATTTTAGTTAGGGAATGTGGCACATTACAAAATGCTTGGCAAAATTTCAAGGATATTTTGTTGTTAGGAATCAATAGACATCTCCCTTATTTACAAATAAGAAAAAAATATAGTTATATCTTGGAACAATCTACTCCCGTCTCAACTGTCGATTCTTTGGATGCATTCAAGAAAAGTTTTAAAACTAACTTAAATAAGTGCTCTTTTTGAGCCTTTAAAGTCATTTCTGATAGCTATGTTGATATTTTGTTAGAATTATAGCTTATGTTGCGGCGATTAAGTCGCAAATTTGATTTGATTTGGAGTATGATTTTGTTGAAAAAAAGAAAAGAAAAATGAAATGATGATACAACAGAATTAAACTATGCATAGACTATTATGCACTATGAAATATAACATAATTGGTGTCGTAATTGGTAAAATAAATCGTTTGATTGGATTTGAAAAACTGCGCTAACACCTTAAAAGTGTTCTAATCGTCTCAACACTAAAACCTCAATCGTTCAATCTTATTTCTAATCGGCGATCTTAGTTTTAATCTAAATAAAAGTTACCATATGTTTTGTTTATGCTCTTCCTATTTGACCTTCTTTTAAAGTCGATAGGATTGCGTCAACATATATATAAAAAATCATAGTTTTATTTATAATATAATAAAATGGTATTTGTTCATTTTCGCCATAAAATTGTTGGAAATACTTTATAAGAATATATGTTTATGAATTAAAACCAAAATATCTCGAACACCGCTGTGGTTATTTTTCGTTTTATTAGATGCCAGTTTTTCCTACTTCTTTTTGAAATGAAAATTTCAAAGTAATTTTTAAATAAATTCGCAGAAAATTGCTGTGCGTATGATTTTTTTCATTGTTATTACATCAGACTATGGGAAAATTTTAATTTTGTTGTGTAATTACAGTAATTAGCTTACAGTATACGTTTAAACTAGTCTTTTAATATAATACAAAATTCTTTTTCAGTGAGAAACTGCACAAAAAATATGCTTATTTTTTGTAGTCCTACCTATCCTATGATGTCCACCTCAGACTTGTCCACATCTTTTTTTTTCCAAGACATCAGCCCTTAAATAAATCGCTCTTTTTCCTGCTCTACTTTTAAAACATTTTTAAAGGCTAGTTATTTCTTAAATATTGAAACAATTTGTTTACTTATTGAATATATTCGATTTTTAATATTAATAAATTAAAATCCGTATAATATTTTTTTAATTTAAACTGTTGAAGCTTTCTATTCGTAACTTAAGCAAGACAGACATATTTTTCGAAAACCAATTTTAGAACGTTTCTTATAACTTACTTTTTTTTAATTGATAGGTTTGACACCTTTTTAGGTGGGAATGCGTGCAAAAAATATACTTTTCAGGAGTAAATATTTAATATACTTTTCAGGAGTAAATATTTTTCACAATAGAAATAAATGGCTAATACATTTTGAAATAAAAATTTCTAAAAAAAAACAACTTTTTCTCTTTTAAAGGATCCAACAAGCCCTTACTTTTTTAGAAAGGGCAAATTAAAAAAATACACTTTTCACAATTAAAGTTTTAAAGCAATATGAAAATAAATAGCTATGGTTAATTTATATCTAGCTGCATTTTCGCATTTTCGCCCCTCCTGGCTTGTCTTAGCGCCTGCCCTTTGCATAATCTGCAAAGGGAAGATAAGTTTCAGGTTATTCAACAACAACAACAAATCTAGCTGACCAATTAAAAGAATTATAACCAATTATTATGACCAATTATAAGTTTGTATGAAAGACATTAGCGGACCAATTAAAAGTGTGCGGTTATGACCTTTTTATTTTAAAAAACAATATAAAATTCATAATTTTTTTAATTCCTGCCTTTTTACAAAATATATAAAAATTAATATAAAATTTAATATAAAATTTAACCTTTTAAAATATTGCATTATTGTTCCAAATTGAGTAATTTGATAAGTAATTTTTAAAGTGTGGTATATTATTAATCTTTAATATTGAACACCCTTTTTGCTGAAAATTTTAAATATTATTATTGTCAAATTGCACAACACTGTAAATCATCGAGTTCAGCTAAGATTTATTTGCTCATAATATGCTTTGTTATAAGGATTTTTAAAATAAAAAAAGTTCTCTCTGAGCCTTCAAACTTTCAAAATTAACAATAGTCAGGACGGGAGCCTTGAAAAATACCCTTCCACCTATAGACTGAGGTATTTATGTTAACTTTTTCGTTTATGCATTTTATATCTTATTTTTAATTTGTTTTGTCGAATAACATACTCAATAATCATCTAGCACCGTTCGTTGGAAAAAATTGCATTATTGTCAACGCACACACGCACGCACTCACGGACGCACCACCCATTAAAAATACCAAACACTACCTACTTTTTTCAGTCTTCCAACAGATTTTATGGAGAAGATCTTTTGGGATCTTCTATAAATAATTTGCGTCTTTGATGCACTTTTTTCCGCGCGCCCAGTGAACTAATGTTTCACTGAGTCGTAAAATATTTTCTGGGTTGCGAAACACAAAAAATCGTTTCCGAAATCACAAAACTTTTTTTGGATCCAGTGAAAGATTAATTCACTGGGAGTGCGCGAAAAATTGGGAAGACGCAAATTATTTATGGAAGATTCCAAAAGATCTCCTCCAAAAAATCATAGTCACAGCAATCTTTTACAATCGCTAAATCGACAGTTATTTACTATACATAAATATAATTTTTTTAATTCATAAAGGGTTCGATTTCGCGCTTGTTGAAAATTGCTGTGCATATGATTTTTTTCATTGTTATTACACCAGACTATAGGAAAACTTTAATTTTGTGGTGTAATTACAGTAATTAGCTTACAGTATACGTTTAAACTAGTCTTTTAATAATAATACACAATTTTTAATAATAATAATAATAATACACAGTGAGCAACTGCACAAAAAATATGCTTATTTCCTATAGTCCTATCCTATGATGTCCACCTCAGACTTGTCCACATCTTTTTTGTCAAAGCATAAGCCCGGAGATAAATCGCTCTTTTTCCTGCTCTACTTTTAAAGCATTCTTAAAGGCTAGTTATTTTTTAAATATTGAACCATTTTTTACTTACTGAATCAGGGAAGAGCGCGGAGCGCTCTTTCCCTTATCATGGGTGGCGCGGGAGCGCCACGGGGCGATTTAGCCCCGTGGCGCCGCGCCAACCATAATTAGAGAACGTGGGTAAATTTTGAAATTCAGAACCTTCTTCTTCTTCTTCTTCTTCTTATTATTCCAACGCTCCATTCTTAAAAACGATATTCCTCATTCGTTACTGATTGATCAAAAATAAACATGGGCTCATTAGAAAGAAGAAGGAATTACGCAACTTTCTTAGGAAGCACTTTTTTCATTTAGGTCATTGTTATCGATTTATTGATCAAAATAAAAAATTGAAAAATAGACAAATAAAAAAACCCAACCGCACAATAACAGCCTTTTGGCAACAATAAGAATTGTACAGAGCAGACAACCAACATCCCCTCATAAAAACCGCACAAAAATAGCAGACCGGTTTTAATTGGTGGCAGAAACGGCGCCAGTTCCCAGCGCCATCTGCTTCAACCGCGCGGAAAACGGCAAAAACAACAGAGTACTTTTTTTAATTCTTGCATTACTGATGACAAAATTAATTCAAAGTTTTATTTATTAAAAAATAATAATAAGCGTCGGTGGCGCGGGAGCGCCACGCGCCGGTAATCATCGATGGTGCGGGGTGCCAACTGCAATTTAACCCACGGCACCGCGCCAACTATACTTAGACAACGTGAGTAAATTTTGTTATTCATGTTCATCATCTTATTATTATTATTATTATTACTTTAAAAATTATAATTGCAATCATTGGCGCACGGCATCGCGCCAACTATATTTAGAGAACGTAGGTAAACTTTGTCTGGAGCGCATCTGCACCGCACTAACTATAATTAAACAACGTGGGTTAATTTTGTAATTTAAATTCATCTTCTTCTTCTTATTATTTTTTATTTTATCTCGGCAACGGAATGATTATAAACATATGTCATTGCGCAGCTAAAACTATAGTTTATTAGGCTATTTTTTAATTTAATTCAAAAAAAGTGGTAGACTAGCATTGAAAAATGCTCTAAGAATAGAGCAGGAAAAAGGGGCGATTTTTCAACCGGGCGTATGTTTAGACAGAAAAGATGTAGACTAGTCTGAGATGGACATTATGTGAACTATAGGAAATTTGCATTTGGTTTGGCCAGCTGCTCACTAAATAAAAATTTCTACGATATGATAATGATTTGTTTATACATTGATCTAATCACACAGCACTGTTGCATTTTTTTTTAGTTTGATGAAATGTCAATTGAAAAAATCATACTCACAGCAATCTTTGACAAGCGCGAAATCGCCACTTTTTCAAACTTATAGTTGTTTCTTAACATACAAATATAACCTTCTAATTGAAAAAGTGGCGATTTCGCGCTTGTCAAAGATTGCTGTGAGTATGATTTTTTCAATTGACATTTCATCAAACTAAAAAAAATGCAACAGTGCTGTGTGATTAGATCAATGTATAAACAAATCATTATCATATCGTAGAAATTTTTATTTAGTGAGCAGCTGGCCAAACCAAATGCAAATTTCCTATAGTTCACATAATGTCCATCTCAGACTAGTCTACATCTTTTCTGTCTAAACATACGCCCGGGGAAAAATCGCCCCTTTTTCCTGCTCTATTCTTAGAGCATTTTTCAATGCTAGTATTAAATGTGTTAAGTCACTGCGCGGTTAACCGTTGTTGATGGCGTCATCGAAAATCACAAAACCTTTAATAGTTTTTTAGCCAATTAAAAATCTAAACATTTTACATAACTAAAATAATACCCATATTTTTCTGATAATAAAAACCTAAAAACTTTTGCTAAACATACCTGAATTTCATACTAATAAGCTTAATTTGCTTAACTTTTTTTCTTTTTTTTTTGGGTCCCCCAAAAATTTTTTCCTGTGGTAAATATTTGGAGCTGATTTTTTGCACGTAGATGCTAAATTGCCCCCTCACCTGAATTTTATTCTCGAATATGCTCTATTGCCTGTAGTTAAACCTCTGTTCATGTGAAAAACGACCAGTTTTTTTCTAAGTTACGCATTAGGTACTGGGGTACTTGTGTGACACTTTTTTTCCTTACTGAATTACATATTAAGTAACTTTATTCAGTAATAGACATTCTCTTGTGGTTATTTTTTTGGTTTAAATTATAATTCCTTACCTGTTTATAAATATTACTAATTTTCAACGGGAAGAGCGAAAAAATATCCTTACCACTAATTAGCAGCCATATGGCAACAATAAAAATATTTTTAAAAAAATGAAATAAATCTTGGGTCTGGGTGACGTGTGAGCGCTGCGGGATACAACGTTTCAATAGACGGAAATTTATCAAAATCGAAACAAACAAAAAAATCTTTTTTATATGGAATACTATGAAGCTACAATCACTCCAAAAATTTAATGCGAGAAAAGACTGGGGTCGCATTCTGACGCAACACCGACTGTTTACCCCGTTAAATCCATTCCAATAAAAATAAAAAAACAAATATTATTTATTTCGAAGTTTAAGATATATATTTGTATTAATTGTGCCTTAATTTTCCAGAAATTTAAATAAATTGGTTAAAATAAAAAAAAACTCCATTTAAATTATTTATTATATTTTCTCAACGTAGTATATACAAAAATATATAATTTTTGGTATATGTTAAATTTTCTTTAAATACAAAAAAAATAAAATTCGAAGAGGGGCATTCTGTCCTGTAAAACGCCACCACTATAACTTTTTTAAACAACAGGCAGTTATGCTTCCTTCTTCACCCCCCTCGCTTCTCTAAACCGCTACGGCATGTAGGAAAGAAAATGAATGTGATGTTTTTTCTCCCTGCCTCCAGCGCGGGAAACCACCTCCCGCAAAATGAAAACTTGTTTCCCCTTCACTTCCCCTCCCTTCTCTAACCGCTACCGCATGTGGGAAAGAAAATGATTGCAATGAATTTTCTTTTCTCCCTGCGTCTGGCGCCGCAAAACCACCTCGCGCAAAATAAAAAATTTAATTAATGAGCGTATTTTATTTTTTATTAAATTAATCCTACGGGAGAAAATATTTAACCACCTCTCGAGTTGGTTAAATTCTTATTCTTAAAACAATAGAAAAAATTTAACCCGACTTTTACCTAGGTAAAATTGATTTTTCACTCGCATCCTTAAGCATGAAAAAAAACTTAACCCGGGGTAAATTTTAACCGCGCGTCAGAATGCGCGCCCTGGTCTTTTTTGTGTTTTTTTTTTTTTTTTTTTTTTTTTTTTTTTTTTTTGGTGTTTTTTGGTTTTGTTTTTCTGGGTGTGCGTGCGGGTTTTTTTTTTCTCTTTTTTTTTCTTCTTTGAGAAAAACTTCTGGGTAACCACGTAAAATTGTATGGAACCTGGAAAAACCATTTACAATGGCGTAGTTTTGTTGTTTAAAAATAAACCATCAATCCAGAAAAAACAAACACAAAACAAAAGTCCAAATAAAGCTAATTTTCAAAAAAAGTGGTTAAATCAGGTCTAACTAAAAAAATTTAAACAGAAGAAAAACACACTATTTTATATGGTTCTTTCAGGTTCCATACAATTTTACGGAGTTACCCAGACTTAATTTTCGTATAGTATACTGCTTAAAATTACATTGAATTTTTGGATATGAAAATAATTGTATTCATATCATGAGGAGACCATGACGTTTCATTTAAAATGAGTAAATTTTTTAATGTTTTATATCTTTAATAAATGACATTGAATTTCAATGCATTAAAAGGCGGAAATTCTAGCAACAGACTAAACAAAGTTTCGAAAAAAAAGCCTTATATTAAATGGAATAGTATAAAACTATATAAGTCTAAAAACTAAATGCCAGGAAAG
>JASAMX010023808.1:0-23922 GCA_030248175.1 Microlaimidae sp. YZB2_3 | reverse complement strand
TGAAAATCGGCCACGTTTGTTATTTTTGCATAAGCAAATCTCATGAAATGAATTGTGTGGAACGCTAGATCGTCATGTCATCTACATAACTAGGACCCCACCGGATATCCGGTCCGGTGGATCCGGTATATCCGGCAATTTTTGGATCCAGTCCGGTTGGATCTTTTTTTTTAAACCGGATCTTGGCCGAATCTGAGTTTTTTTACAGAAATATAATAACATTACTTCTATTTTATTTTATTTTGACACTCCCACCACCAATTTTGAGTTATGCTAGGCTATTTACCTACAATAGGATTAATGTTTTCACCCATGATGGGTCTTTTTATTTTTGGTTATGTCTTTTGATTTTTTTAATTATATTTAATTTTATTTCTAAGCTTTTTATATATTAGTTTTTTGTATTTTGTAGATTGTTTTTTAATAAAATTTATATTACACACAAATTAGAGGTTTGAGTCTATTTTAAGTTTATGCAAATTTTTTTCTTGTTGTTTCACTAGAGTTTAAGCATTAAATAGTTGCTATCATTTTTTAAATCAAATATCCAGACCTGTGCACTGCCCCCCGGGGTTATAACGGAGGGGGGCAATTCCAAAACGGGGGGGGCACGGGGGGCAACTTTTATGAAACGGGGGGGGGGCAATAAAACGGGGGGCAATAAAAGAGGGGGCAAGCAGGGGGGAAAGAAAAAAAAGAGAAAAAAATGAAAAAAAGAGAAAAAAAGAAAGGAAAAGGGACAAAAAAAAGCGAAAATAAGGTAAAAATAGGTCTAAAATGGCTTAAAATAAAGCGGGGAGGGCATTTTTAAACCGTGCACAGGTCTGAATATCTGTTTAAAATTATTGTTTAGCTACTCTATTTTACGCATTTTGGTTGTATGTTTGTTTTTGAAAAATTCTAGTTAAAGGCTCAGCTAGAACATTTGCTAAAGGTTTTAAAAATAAGGCTGGTTTTATCAGAGGATGGTGACAATTTGTCTGGTAAGTTTTTTAGAAATTTTTATATTTTTTTTTTCAATTTTTTATAACCCAATTACTGGTAATATTTTGGTTTTTAAGCGCATACCTCCCATAGGTATACCAGATATTTTGTTTAAAATAATTCCAAAAAATTTAATATATGTATTGTTTTTATTTTATTTTATTTAATGATCAGATAACAGAATTAATATTATACTAAGCATAGTTTATGCATAGTTTAATTCTTCTGTTTTCATCATTTCATTGTGTTTTTTTTTCTTTTTCTATTTCTTTTTCTTTTTTTTTTATCAACAACATCAAATCTGCTAATTTGTTAACGACAAACTTAATGCAATTTTTTATTTCACATTTTGAATAGACATTTATTTTATCATAATATGCTAGATTGTTATCAATATAAACACATTTATCATATCCTACTGCCAGATATTGCTTTTGGGCATTGTAAGTTTTTATATAAAGTTTCTTTGCTTTATTGAGGTTATTTGGCAAGTATTAAGCCAATACAATACCTTTGTATTATCTTATTTCATTACTAAATATAGTAGGTATTGACTTTGAAATATTTAGTACAGATCCGGTCTGGCCGGATCTCCCTTTGGATCCGGTTCGGCCGAATTCAAAATCGTAGATCCCGTCGGGCCCTATACATAATACGCAAACGCAGTTCATTTTATAAATTTGGCAATGGAAACAATAACAACCAGTGGGCGAAATTAGGGCTGGCCGAATTTAAGTCAATTACCCTGACATTTCTCAATTACAGTCTTGAAACCTCAACTCTTGTACTCTTATACAATTTTCGGCAATATTTAATCAAAACTATTCTAAAACAACTTTCATCGTCACAACTAACTTGGATAATAACCCTTTCTTTATATTAATATTATAAGAAATTAATTTTTTTTAAATATTTTTTAAATATATTTTTAAAGAGTAACCACGAATCTTATTAAAATCACACAAATTATAAAAAAATATTAAAGACCGACTTAACTAATTATAAATTAAAAAAATCTTACTTTGTATTAAATGCATCCGATAAAAAATCATCCCTCAGGTTACCATGCTGTCTTTGAAAATGCTAGAACGTTGAAAAATTTTTTTTAAATATGTTTTTAAAGAATCATACAATTCGTAAATCAATGTTTTCAACCGGCTGATCAACCGACAACGAAAGCTTTACACAATGGCAACTAAGTTGCAACCAGCAAGGAAAAATAATAGTGTAATAAGCAAATATTTTACAACAGATGTTTGTTATTGGGGGTTATAAAAGGGGCGAAAATTCTTAACGTGCACAGGTGAAAAGTTTAAAAATTGAAAAAGATCTGGCGTTTAAATTGATGGATTTCTGCAAAGTGACAACGAACAAAATTTATTTAAAGAATAAACTTAAGCTTTTAAAATAAGTCAAAAATTTGATACTTAAACTGCAGAATTTTGGGGTTTTTTTGCCAATTCAATTTCACACGCTTATCACAATATTTGAAAAAAAAAACACAAAACATAGCTTATTGACGTAATGTACGCTTCATACTCCTCAACGAATTTCAAATTTATGATAGATATCTTATAGGCTGTTTTTTATAAAAAAATTATTTTCGATCACTAAAAATTTTTAAAATATTTTACAATTTTGACGTACTGTACGCTTCATACTCCTCAACAAATTTTAAATTTATGATAGATATTTTATACAGACTTGTGCACAGTCTGGAAATGCCTCCCCCCCGTTTTATTAGAGGATTTGCCCCCCCCCGCCAAAAAATGAAAAAGTAACCTAAAATTATGACGCCATTTTTGACCTATAATGACGCCATCATCGCTATTTTTAGCCTATTTCAATGTATTTTAAGCCGTTTCAGACCTATTTTTACCTTATTTTCGCTTTTTTTGTCACTTTTTTCCCTTCTTTTTTCTTTCCCCCTGCTTGCCTTCCCCCGTTTAAACCCCGGGGGAGGGGCAGTGCACAGGTCTGCTTATAGGCTCAGTTTTTTATAAAAAAATTATTTTCGATCACTAAAAATTTTTTTAAAAATTTTGACGACGGGCGGATTAAACTGCCACCAAATCGATTTTACATTTTCAACTTATTAACTTACGACTATAAAAATTTTTTTAATCATTATTAGGTCCAGATTTTTTTTTAGTCGTTATACCAAAACCATAAGCAATTTAAAAAAAAAAAACAAAAAATTAATGCTTGTTTAAAAGTTATTGACTGAAAAAAAAATTATGTGTTTTAATCTCGCTAACGGCACGTTTAGGGCTGGTTCATACTTATGTAAAAACGTCCTTTGGACAAAGTCCAAAGGACGTTTTTACATACGTTTATACGCTGTATTTGTCCTTTGGACAAAGTCCAAAGGACGTTTTTACATAAGTATGAACCAGCCTTTAGTGTTTGGAGTTTAATGTCAGCAACATATTTAAATAATTACCGTCTGAACTAAATTATGAATCATTAGCCGGATGCTCACCTAATAAATTTTTCGAGTATCGCTAATATTGAGACTTTGCTTTTTATTTACGTACCATTAAATTTTTACATAAAAAAATGGTTTAAAATTTGGCTTTTGCGGCTTTGATTTCTGATTGTATTATAATAACTATTAAATAAAATGTATTTTCAAAAAAAAATTTAAAAAAACAGTATCATTATAAATTGGATTGAACCAAACAAAATCCAACATGCAGTGCATACTTATTGTAATTTTATTTTAGATCTAACAATAATATATAACAATTTTTATCACAACACAAGACATTGTCTAATAAAAATTAAGAAACAAAACATATTATTAAAAGACAGTATAAGAATTATTTGAATGTTTTTGTATAATCCATGGACCACTGTCGTCCAAACAGAATATGCAGATACAAAACTGATGGTAAACTATTCATATAAATCTTAGAAGAGAGATACAAAAATATTTTTAACATTTTTATTAATTTTTAACAAACTGTTAATCATCGCAGTCAATTTGTTCTCATTTAATTTTTTTAATAAAAATGTTTTTTTAGAATATTACTAAAAAACTATATTGGTTCAAAAAAACTTTGCTGAAGTCAAAGATGTTTCTTATTTCCTTTCCAACAAAAACATCATTAAATAAGCAAGCAAACCCACTGTGTAAGTAAAATTAGGTGAATAATTCATCACAAATTTGCTCCAAAAAATCAATATGTTAGAATGTTTTACTAACACAAATTACCGCTTATTTAGTTTGCTTTTAATGTAAATTATCTACAAAATCATAAAATAAAGCTTCTAAAAATATTTTTTACCAGGCCTATGCACGGTTCGAAATTCTCTCCCCCCCCACGCTCGAAAATTTAAAAAAAAAAAACTACAAAATATGCTTCATTTATTTTATCGAAACTTATCTATTTTAGACCTGTTTTTACTAAAATTTCGTATTTTTGCCTTTTTTTCGCCATTTTTTTGCACATTCTCCCTCGGGTAAAAAATTACCCCCCGTACCACTCCCCGTTGAAAACCCCAAAGGAACTAACTGCCTGCACATGTCTGCTATACGGATTTTTAACATGACTTATGCCAAGTGTGGACGTATTTTCTATTTTCTAAAATCGCTATAACTTATATAATATTATATTATAGCTATAACTATATGTATATAGCAAACACAAGCATCTTTACTTATGTAACTCTTCATTTAATAATAGAAACTGCAAATAGCAAGGAAACACGTAACATAACTGTCTCTACTAAGGCAATTAATATCACAATGAAACAGCTTTAATACGTAAATTTTTGTTTTTTTAATTTTTATTTTCTTTTTAATTATTTAAAATATTTATGATATTTCCCTTACTTTTTATAAAATTACAGATTTTAGTATTATTTT
The DNA here is from genome assembly GCA_030248175.1 of Microlaimidae sp. YZB2_3. Taxonomy (NCBI): domain Eukaryota; kingdom Metazoa; phylum Nematoda; class Chromadorea; order Desmodorida; family Microlaimidae; species Microlaimidae sp. YZB2_3. The sequence continues at coordinate 19,067 of JASAMX010023808.1, read as the reverse complement.
TCTGGTAAACTATAAAAAAACAAGTTCACAATTCAGGCAAAAGGATAATTTTTATTATTAATTATTATCTAAATTTTCATAAAATTGCCAAGTCCAAGGTTTCAATCGCGTATTCCTCACAAGTCCAATTCTTTACACCGTTTTCAGAAATTTTCATAACACTGTCTTCTCTGGAGAAATTCTGAATTGTGTCGATTAGTGAAATCTAAAATTAAAATTGCTATTTAAAAAAACCTAACGAAAACACATTGAATCACACAAACTGTATTGACCAACATCATTATTAATGTTGGACGAAGAGTCTTAACCATAGGGGTAAAACGTTTTTGCCCCTCCTGGCTTGTCTTAGCGCCTGCCCTTTGCATAATCTGCATAGGGAAGATAAGTTTCAGGTTATCAACAACAACAACAACAACCAATATCCTTTGGACAGGGTGTCCAGGTTTCAAAAAAAAACCCTAAAACAAACAAAAAAACCTCAAAAAACCTTAAAATTTAGAAAAACCCTAAATAAATCCTATACCAAAAACCTAAAAAAATGGGCTTTAAACCTTGAAAAAATCAATTTTTCTGGATATTTTTTCCTAAAAAAACCCTAAAAAACCCCATGCAAAATAAATCTTGAAATTGTATTTTAAAATCTAAAAACAATCATTTTTTTAATTAACTTTTGCAACAAAAAAACCCAAAAAAAACCATAAGTAAAACTATTAAACATATAAATTACATGCAATATTTAGTTAATTTAAAACAAGATATTATAATCTGATATTAAAGCAGATTGTTTTCAAAAAGAACAACCTTCAAATTCAACAAAGAATTTATTTTTTATATTTTGAACTGATTCAATAAAAATTATGCAATAAACACAAGATACAACAATAAAACTTGGTTAAGTATATAGAATTATACCAAGAAATATTATAAGTATTTTAAAAATTAAATACAATAAATATTATAATAAAAAAATATTTTAACAACGCAGTTAGATAGGTGTCCGGTGAAGATTTCCGCAACAACAATTTCCGCAAAAAACTTTCCGCAACAGTATTTCCTCAGCAATGTTTTCTTCGGAAGATTATTTCCGTGGAAAAAATTTCCGCGAGGGAATTTTTTTCTACTTTATATTTTGGGGTTTTTTGTATTAAAAATTGTAATAAAATGCAATTTTAGAAAATGTTGACATGCTGTTGCAACAATTGCTTAAAATAAAAAAAGTAAAAACATTCTTTTGTCATCAGTTTTTCATTTTTTTTAGAAAATTTAATTTACAAAGAAAATCAAAAATTTGTTTAAGTTTTTAATATAAAAAGCATTATTTATTTATTGTTCTTGCAAAAAAAAAAATTTAGGGAAAAAATTTTAGACAATAATAAAAAAAGATTATTTTTCCCCAATAATGTTGCAGTAGCGTATTTTCCTGCCAGCGTTAGCGGTTATATCCGAGAATCGAAAAAAAACCGGAAAAAAACATTCCCTCGCGGAAAATTTTTCCGCCGAATTAATCTTCCAACGAAAATATTGCTGAGGAAATACTGACTGCGGAAGTGTTTTCCGCGGAAACTTTAGTTGCGGAAATATTTATCTGCTAGAACCGTTAGCTAGGTTTGTCTGAATTATTTTCTAACAACCCAAGGCCGGAATTTACGAAGCAGGGCTATCCATGGGCTAACTCGGCCCCAGATTAGCCTCTGATTAACTACGGTGTATTCCGTGGCCAACTTGGTAGCCCCAGAATCATACATGGGCAAGTTGGTCCGGAGTGGGTGGGGGGTTAAACCCCAAATTAGGGGGGTTAAAATCCGAGAAACGCAAAATACCCATATCGATTTTTTTCTGGAGTACATTTTACCCATATCGTTTTTCGATTTTGAAGGAAAAATTGGTAAAAAACGCCAATTTTAGGTCAAAAAGCCCTTTTTATTGCATTTTTGAGCTTTTTATTGCTTAAAACATTCATTTTGACCTTAAAACTTACGTTTGGAGGCAGTTAGAAGTCATTTTAAAGACATTTTTTTCTTCATTTTTCCAAAATTGGGGGGGGGGGTAAACTTTTTCTCCCCCCCCCCACTTTTGAGTGGGGGGGTTAAACCATCCTTCTCAGAATTTGGGGGGGTTAAACCCTCCCCAAACCCCCCTCCCCCGTGCCCATGTATGCCCAGAATACACCGTAGTTAATCATGGGGCTAGCCCATGGATTACCCCGCTTTGTGAATTCCGGCCAAATCAACCAGCGGAAGTAAAATGTATTAATTCACTAGAATTTTAAAGAAAATTTTTGTGGATTTAAGGCTGTTTTTAACCAGATATGACATAATTTAGATATTTAAAAAATTTTGTTCTGAAAAAAACCCTAAAAAAACTGAAAAAAACCCTAAAAAACCCCAAAAAACCTCATGGGGTTTTTTTTAAAAAAATCAATCGGTCGGAAAAAAAAACCTAAAGTTATGGAGAAAAACCCCAACCTGGAAACACTGCCTTTGGAAAATCATGGCGTCCTTTTCTATTTTGTTCGCTGTCTATTTTGTCGGCTGCTACAAGTATGTATCATAAACCATTTTTTTTAATTTGAAACATTAATAAAACAGCAAATTGAATGAAACTTGGAAAAACTTGATTTTTTCAAAGCAACCCTAAATCCGGATTTAACCTCCTGGTTTTAAAACAGCTTGCTTCAGACTCAAACAGTTTATTTTTTCTCGAAATCCGACGAACCCCTTTTTTCATGGGAGCCCTTAAATATTGTATAATGTTAAAATGCTTTTTCTACCAAACGCTACGCCCCCTCCTAATGATATCCTGGTAACGCTATTGTTGTATAGTAAAATAATAGAACCCCCCCTACACGATCAACCAGCCTGCAATCTAAACCACCTTCAATCCTAAAGAAACACTAAAAACTAACCAACTTTAAAATGGTATTTTTGTTTAAATTGAATTGAAACCTTTACTATTAAAATCTACACTATTAAACTTGTATTGATATACCTACTTGATTTTATAATCACTAACTAATTCTGATTATAATAATGAAAAAATCAACTTACACTTGTATAGAAAAAAAACAATAGGTTTTGAACGAAATCTTGCATTGTTTTACCAAAGTATTTAATTAATTCCCAATACGTTGTCAAACTTTTAAGTTCTAAAGCTATTTTCCTTAAAAATTTTCGAAAAAAAAATTATAAACCGTTCTTACTGTATGGTATACTGTGGAATTTAAGCTCTCCATTTCAGAAATGAATTGTTTGTCAGTCAGAAGTTTATTACCCTTTGCGTCCAACAAAGCGCTTAACCAAAGTGCAATCTAAATAACAAAACAGTGGATTACTATAATAATGTGTTAGTTTGATGCAAAAAATAGCATCTTAATCACACTGCAGTCACAACTAAAATGTAACGGCGTAACTGTAGTGATGGGCAGTTCCGGTTTTGGGTTCCGGGTGAAATTTGAAATTCCGGTTCTGGTTCTAGGTCCCGGATGTTCTGGGCAAACTCAGGAATTCTGGTTCCGGTTCTTGTTCCGGATTTTTGAAAAATCTCAATTCCGATTCCGGATTTTCGGAAAATCTCAATTCTGGTTCTGGTTCCGGTGCTCCGGGAGTTTCACAGTGTGATAGGCAGTTCCGGTTCCGGATGTTCCAGGCAAGATTTGAAATTCCGGTTCCTGTTCCGGATTTTTGAAAAATGGATTTTTGGAAAATCTCAATTCCGGTTCTCGTTCCGGTGTACCGGGAGTTTCACAGTGTGATAGGCAGTTCCGTTTCCGGATATTCCGGACAATATATGGAATTCCGGTTCCGGTTCCTGTTCCGGATTTTTGGAAAATCTCAATTACGGTTCTGGTTCCGGTGTTCCGGGTGTTCCGTAGTTCCACCCATCACCAGACCTGTGCACGGTCTGGAAATGCCCTGCCCTTCCCCGCTTTATTGGAAGATTTGACTCCCCTTTCGTTTTATTGCTCCCCCCGGTTAAAAAATGAAAAAGTACCCTAAAATTATGACGCCTTTTTTGACCTATGATGAGGCCATCATTGTAAATTTTTGCAGTTTTTAGCCTATTTCAATGTATTTTAAGCCATTCTAAATCTATTTTTACCTTATTTTCGTTTTTTGTCCCTTTTTCTTCTCTTTTTTTCTTGCTTCCCTGCTTGCCCCCTGTTTTATTACCCCCCGTTTCAAAAAAGTTGCCGCCCGTGCCTCCCCCCGTTTTGGAATTGCCCCCCACCCCCAAATAAAACCCCGGGGGGTAGTGACAGGTCTGCATCACTAGTAAACGGGCGAGGAAGCGTTGTCACTTATCACTCCGGCGTCAGTCAACCAACCCTTAGATAGAAATAAAAGCAATAACCATGAATATCGATAAATATACAAAACAAAAACAGATACAACACAGTTTACGTAAATCATAGCTTACTTTATTCGAAAGTTCTTTGTCCGATTTGTTATTAGCACTATTCCAAATGAATCGCTCTCTCAGTCTCTTTGAAATAAGGATTACATCTTCCCTTTCCAAACTTTCAAGAGCTGTCACCAGTAAATTTTGATCGAATCTTGAACGTAACGCAATTTCCAATAGTTTATCCCAATCGGCCGAGCCGGAATGCCTACAAATTATTTTAAAATTGTATATCGTCGTTACTACGGCAAAATGAGCCACAAATAGCGTAAAATGTATGCGACTGTGACTTATTTAAGATTTCAAACAGCATTCTTTTAGCCATACATGGGCAAGTTGGTCCGGAGTGGAGGGGGGTTAAACCCCAAATTAGGAGGGGGGTTAAAATCCGAGAAACGCAAAATACCCATATCGTTTTTTTTCTGGAGTGCATTTTACCCATATCGTTTTTCGATTTTGAAGGAAAAAAAGGTAAAAAACGCTAATTTTAGGTCAAAAAGCCCTTTTTATTGCATTTTTAAGCTTTTTATTGCTTAAAACATTCATTTTGACCTCAAAACTTAAGTTTGGAAGCAGTTAGAAGTCATTTTAAAGACATTTTTTTCTTCATTTTTCCAAAATTGGGGGGTTAACTTTCCCCCCCCCCACTTCTGAGTGGGGGGGGTAAACCCCCCTTTTCAAAATTTGGGGGGGTTAACCCCCCCCCAACCCTTACCGTGCCCATGTATGCTTTTAGCTACAGAATGAGTCGCAGTCACGTGTATTTTATAATGACTGTGGTCCATTTTGTCGTAGTAGCGACGATGTATAAAAAATTCATGGCATATTAATTAATTTGATACGTTAGTAATGCTACTACATTAAATGTTAATTCAGTTTCAATACTTGATTTTCTCCAAATAGGATTAAAGAATTATTATATAACGAAAATAATCTACTTTCCTAATAATGGGCGCGTTTCACTGTTAAAGATTAAAACGCAAAGCACAGCATTAAGAATTATCTAAAAACATAATATTTTTTGTAAGTTGAGAAGGATAGATTTGCCTTTAAAAATTCATGATAATTTTTGGCATTAAGCAGTGATTTTTGAAACGGATCGAGCAAAAGCAGACCTGTGCACTGCCCCCCCCCCCCCGGGTTAAAACGGGGGGGGGGGCAATTCCAAAACGGGGGGGCGCGGGGGGGGGGGGCAACTTTTTTGAAACGGGGGGGGGGGGGGCAATAAAACGGGGGGGGGGGCAAGCAGGGGGAAAGAAAAAAAGAGGGAGGACAAGGAGAAAAAAAGAGAAAAAAAGAAGGGAAAAGGGGAAAAAAGGGACAAAAAAAAAAACAAAATAAGGTAAAAATAGGTATAAAATGGCTTAAAAAAAATTTAAAAAGGAAAAAAAAAGCAAAAAATTAGCGATGATGGCGTCATCAAAGGTCAAAAATGGCGGAATAATTTTTGGGTACTTTTTCATTTTTTGGGAGGGGGGGCAATAAAACGGGGGGGGCAAATCCTCCAATAAAACGGGGGGGGGGCATTTTCAGACCGTGCACAGGTCTGTTTTTAAGTTTATAAAAACTCACTGACACAAACCAAGTGTAGAAAATATTATGGGTTTTTCACGAAGTGTTAACAGTTAACGTTAACGCGAACCACACCTTAAGTGTTAAAAAACCTACATGACTTTCGTACTAAACTATGTTTTTTTGTTTAATAATATTTATTAAAAAGCGGAAACTATGCTTTATTTTAAAAAAGCTCTACTTTTATTTTAAATATTTCAAATTAAAAAAATATACCTTTCAATCATGGGCGTAACCAGGATTTCGGAAAGAAGGGGAGGGGTCCAACCCTGAACAAAATTTCCGAAAGGGGGGTCCAGGGGGGTATAAATCCTAAACGTTATAAAGGGGCTAAAAAAATTTTTCGCGCTTTGCGCGGATTGTTTATTGACTTGTTTATGTCACATACTTCATTATTTTCCTATTTTTTAATTAAAGAAATCTATAAAACAAAGAAAAACATTTTTACAAACAATTTGATACCTTAAAATTTCTAATTTCTAATACATTAACAACAAATAAGTACATTGAATTACAACTGACTAAGCAATGCAAAGTGCGAGAAAATGTTTTTAAAATTACTTCTGCTAACCTTTAAATTTTTAATTCCACTATATAACAATCTAAAAGAGGGGGTCCGTCCAGCGTGGTGATCGTATTAAGATTACAAAACAAAATAACACAAATTCGGAACTGGATTCGGAGACCAATTAAAACATTAAAAATGCGGTGGTCCAGCGTGGTCATACCAAGATCACAAAACAAAGTAACACAAATTTAGAAGTGGAGACTACAATAATTATTCGAGCGCTGAGCGGAGCGAAGCGCGACAAAAATTTTTAAAAAATCGCCGTTCTAAATCCCCAAATTTTTATACTTGGCGACCCAAAAAGGGGGTCTAACCCAAAATTTTTCCTTTTGCCGACCCAATAGGGGGGTCTAGACTACACCCCCTATAGACCTCCCCTGGCTACGCCCATGCTTTTAATGAATAAAAGTTTTTTATATAAACACTTTTGAAATACATTTTGAATTGTTTTGCATAGTGTAACGAGTGCACGTGCACTTGATTTAAACTTAGTAGGTTTATAAAAATTTAACCTATCAAATTACCAAACGCACGACTTCACAACTTTGACTAATCCTGCTTCCGGAAAACATCCTACACGGCTTTGTCGTATTGCCAAATTCCATATTTGGCAATTGGAAAGACTTTCGATTGGAGCAAGAAAATTTTGAAAAGCTCTAAAATATAATAATATAGATATTATTATTATGTTAATATATTATAAAACTTTGGTAAGTAGGTATTCCAAGGTTTTTGTCTTGTCCCCAAAAAAAAGGATCTAGCAAGGCAAGACCAGACTAGAAGCACATTGACATGGGTGGGGCAGGGAAAACAAAAACAACATTAGCAACAATTAAATTAAGAATAGAAAAGGGAATAAAAAAATATTACTTCGCATTCTTTCAACAAAAAAATCTTCATTTCTTTGCTACAAAAATGAATTAAAGTAACTTTAATTTTGTCGTTACTATAGAAAATTGAGCCGGAGTCATTACAAAACACATTTGACCATGCATGGGCAAGTCGGACTGGAGTGGGGGGAATTAGGGAGCGGGTTAAAATCCGAGAAATGCATTTTACCCATATTGTTTTTTCTGGAGTGCATTTTACCTACTAAATAATAGATAAAAACGCTAATTTTAGGTCAAAAAACCCTTTTTATTGCCTAAAACAATCATTTTAGCCTTAAAACTTAAGTTTCGAGGCAGTTAAAAGTCATTTTAGAGAGATTTTTTCTTTATTTTTCTACAATTGGGGTTTAACCTTTTCTCTCCCCCCCTTCTGAGTGGGAAATCTGACTTCTGAGTGGGGAATTAAACCCCACATCTCATAATTTGGGGGTAACCCCCCTCCAACCCCTCCTGTGCCCATGTATGCTTTTGACTGTGACTCATTCTGTTTCTATAGTTTATAAGGTGCTTTTGCAATCTGAAAGAAGTCACGGTTCAGACCTGTGTACGGTCTGGAAATGCCCCTCCCCCGCTTTATTGGAGGATTTATCCCCCCCTCTATAATGACGCCACCATCGTGAAATTTTAGAAGTTTTTAGCCTATTTCAATGCAGTTTAAGCGATTTTACACCTATTTTTACCTTATTTTCGCTTTTTTGTCCCTTTTTCCTTCTTTTTGTTTCTCTTTTTTTTCTCCCCTGCCTGCCCCTCCCGTTTCAAAAAAGTTGCCCCCCGTGCCCCCCAGTTTGAAATTGCTCCCCCCCAATAAAATCCCGGGAAGGGGGGGGGGCAGTGCACAGGTCTGCATGGTTGCGGGGGGGGGGGGGGGGGGGGGCGGTTTGGGGGGGGGGGGGTGGGTTTTTTTTTTTTTTTGTTTTGGGTTGTTTGTGGTGGGTGGGGGGGGGGGGGGGGGGTGGGGGGGGTGGGGGCGGGGGGGGGGTGGTTTTTGGGGGGGTCTTTTGGCTCTGGGTGCCCCCTCTGTCCCCCCCCAAAAAACACCTATTTTATACTAATTGTGTGTGGCTCATTTTACGCGGTAACAGTAATGTGTACCTGTCGTCTGTTATGCACCGGGAAGAAATCACAGCTTTTATTTCGTTTTCCAGCGGCCTTTTTGAGCAATAATCCACGAGATCAAGTTGTAATGAAGCGGGAATTTTTAAAAAGACGAGACTTTCCCGCGATATAAGATCCAGTATTTCAATAAAAATTTCTTTTCCTTCCGAAATCGTCGTCTTAAAAAATTTAATTACAAATAAACAGACGAAAGATACATATTTATAAAGTTAATAATATTCAATTTATTATTACCGGTATTACGCAGTTTTAAAACCTTTTTTGCAGCTTCTTACGCTTATTAATATTATCGTTTTTTTATTAACTTTGCTTAATATTATTCCAGGGACGTAGCCAGAGTTTCATTTTGGGGGGCTGAGCCCCCCCCCCCTTAATTTTTGAAAACGTTAAAAAAGCAGGGATAAACGTAGATAAAGCTGTATAATACACTGTTTTTGGCCTAATAACGTATTATCTAATGTTTTTAGCGGTAAAAACATGTTTTCTTAGTTAAAAATTACATAAGCACACATTGGCAGAGCCTGGATTTTACAAAAAAGGAATTTAGAGACGTTAGTTTCAGACCCCTTGGCTAAACCCACATTGTAAACCAAAGCACATGAGCAGCATCTCGGCTCCATGTTTTCTGGGGTACCTACCTATATGAAAAAATCCGAGCCAATGCTATAGGCGGCAGGAAAATTTAGGAGGGAGGAGGTACATAAATCAAACAATATGATTGTTTGTTTTTCTTTCTGTGTAGTACTTATTACTTATAAAAATTATTGTACTAACTTTGAAATAACATTAGCATCAGGCAACATAAATAACGAGGTATATATGTATGTATACTATAGAAAGTGACCGCTGAGCAAAGCGAAGCGGAACAAATTTTTGGTTTTGGGGGTCCATTGGGGTACTAAAATTATTTTAAAGTTTGGCGCCGAGCGATTAGCGAGGCGCTAGAAAATTTTGAATTTTTAGCCTCTGAAAACCCCCAAATTTTACTATCTGGCGACCATTGGGGGGGGGGGCGGCCGCCCCCCCCCCGCCCAACCACTATCCTTATTTTTCCTCCTGTCCGACCGTTTCAGGGGGGGGGGGGGCTGCCGCCCCCCCGCCCCCCCCCCCCCCTGGCTACGTCCCTGTATTATTCTTTTAACTCCTTTTAAAACGCGGCTTTAAAATAAATCTAGGAAACCAGTCTATATATCTAGGATAGCCATATCAGAAGACGAAGACCTGTGCACGTTCTGGAAATGCCCCTCCGCTTTATCGGAAGGTTTGCCCTCCCCCCCCAGTTTTATTGCCCCCAACCCAAAAATTAAGAAGTACCCAAAAATTATGTCGCCATTTTTGACCTTTTATGGCGTCATCCTCGCCAATTTTTTGCCGTTTTTAGCCTATTTCAATGCAATTTAAGTCATTTTAGACCTATTTTTACTTACATTTCGCCTTTTTTGTCCCGTTTTTTTTATCTTTTTTCGTTTTTTTTCTCTTTTGTCCCTTTCAGGGGAGAAACGGAAAAAAGCAGGGGAGTTCCCATAGGTGAGAACGGTCGGGGAAGCTAGGGGGGATGGTTACCCGGGGTAAATCGAATTTTGAATTCTAGGAGGGGGGTCCGGACCCCCCTAGCTTTTTAGGGGGAGTCGACCCGGGGTGCGAAATTTTGAAATCTAGAGGGGGTCGGGTGGGGTCCGGTGTCCAAAGCAAAACAATTTTAAATCATAATAACTTTAATAATTGTTCTTTTTATAAGATAATACTACATTTTATTGAATAAAAAGCAATATTCTGGTATAAAAAGAGTGTAAAAGCATGAATATGTGATGAAAATTCACATTTTTGGAAGAAAATTTAGTATAAAAAAAGTACCAAAAAATTTCCCGAGGGGGGAGGCGGGGGGTCCTATTTCAAATTCTTGAGGGGGGTCAGAGGTAAAAAATTCGGGAATTTGGGAGTAGGGGGGCCTAGATTTTCGTCTAGGGGGGTCCCAAAATTTCGAGGCTAGGGGGGTGGGTGGACACCACCCTGCCCCCTCCCCTTTCTCACCTATGGGAGTCCCCCTGCTTAACCCCCCCCCCCCTCCGTTTTAATGCCCCTCTCCGATTTAAAAAAAAGTTGCCCCCCGTGCTCCCTCATTTTGAAATTCCCCCCTCCCAATAAAACCCCGGGGCGGGGAGGAGGGTAGTCCACAGGTCTGCCACATTTTTGCTCTCTAAGAGAAGAACTTCAGACCTGTGCACTGCCCCCGGGGTTTTATTGGGGGGAGGAAAATCCAAAATAGGAGGGGGCAACTTTTTTGAAACGGGGGGACAATAAAACGGGGGAAGGGGCAAGCAGGAAGAAAGAAAAAAAAGAGAAAAACAGGAGAAAAAAAAAGAAAAAAGGGGGGAAAAGGACACAAAAAGCGAAAGAAGGTAAAAAAAATAAGTCTAAAATGGCTTAAAATGCATTGAAATAGGCTAAACTGCAAAAATTTAGCGATAATGGTGTCATAATAGGTAAAAAATGCGCCATAATTTTTGGGTACTTTTTCATTTTTGGGCGCGGGTGCAATATAACGAGGGGCAAATCCTTTAATAAACCGGGGAGGGGCATTTCCAGACCGTGCACCGGTCTGGAACTTACAACTACGTTTCCTAGTTTCGCAATTTTAAAGTTTTAAAATCAATAAGATTTTTGTATGTTTAGTGTAGTTTTTCTTTAGTTATTTTTGCAAACTAGGTAAAGGTATTTTAAAAATCACAAAATATACACAACTATTAATTTTACTTCTTTTCTCGACTCTTCCAAAAATTTCTCCAGCTTTTGCAAAACTTCGGTGTTGGACACCCGGCTGTAAGCCCTCCTCCGCTTTTTGAACCAATTCGGAATGCAAGGAGCATCCGATTGCACAGATGAATTTTTTTCAGATCGCTTTTCCGACTCTTTTTCAGAAACCGAGTTAGCAGAGTGTTTTTCCGAGTTTGGTAAACACAAGACCGAATCTTTTTGCGAATTCAAAGAGTGAAGCGAATCTTTTTGCGAATTCAAAGAGTGAAGCGAATCTTTTTCGGAATTAACCATTGATTTTGCGGAAAATTGTTTCTCGTTCAGTCTTATTTGGCACGCGAGGGACCGCGGTAGCTGAAGAGGAATCCTAGCCCGGCATCGCAAACCGCTTAGCGTCAATTCACCATTTTCATATTTAAACTGAAAAAATAATAATATTTTTGTGAAATTAATTATTATTATTATATTGTAAAATGTAATCATTATTTTTATTATTACAATTATTTAGTATTATAATCAGAACTATCAATTTAATTTTGATGTGCCATTATCTTATATTTTATTTAAACAAAATCAATTTTGCGACTTAATTGACCTATAATCATTTTGAACAGTGGCCTGCCTAGGGGGGAAAAGGCAGCCGCCTTCGCGCCGTTTTTTAAACTAAATTTTCTCAATAAAATAAAAAAATAGTTTTAAAAATACGTAAAAATATAACTTAAAACATAATTTAAGCTAAAAAGTTTGAAATTGCTAAGTAAGCAAGCTCGAGCGGAGGAAAAAACTTCCTCCAATTTAAACAGCTGGAGCTCCGGAGCATGATATTGGAGGGTAAGCATACATGGGCACCGGGGGTTGGGGGTTGACCTTGACCCCCCCAAATTCTGATATGGCGGTTTAACCCATACATGGGCAAGTTAGTCCGGAGTGGGGGTAAACCTCACATAAGGGGTGGGGGTGTTAAAATCCGAGAAATGCATTTTACTTATATCGATTTTTTTCTGAAGTGCATTTTACCCATAATTGCTTTTCGATTTTGAAGGAAAAATGGGTAAAAAACGCTAATTTAAGGTCAAAATGCTCTTTTTAAAGAATTTTTGAGCTTTTTATTGCTTAACACATTTATTTTGACCTCAAAACTTAAGTTTGGGGCAGTTAAAAGTCATATTAAAGACACTTTTTCTTCATTTTTCCAAAATTGGGTGGTTTATTAACATTTCCCCTACTTCTGAGTGGGGCAGGTTATAACCCCATCTCAGAATTTGGGGAACATAACCCCCATAGGTGTTTCTTGGGGAGGACAGAGGGGGGCACCCCCCCTAGAGCCAAATTTTGGACCTCCCTAGAAAAAATCCAAGGGGCCCCTCCCCCCCCCCCCAAAAAAGCTCGAGAGCGGTCCGGCCTGACCCCCCCTTTCCTAGCGAGGCTGGCCCCCTCCCGACCAATTTGGAAGTATATTTTTTTATTTACTGTCAAAAACACGGTTTTTTAATTAAAAACGTGTTTAAATACACTTTTTAGGTCTAAATAAGCTGTTTTAGTACATAAAATTCAATATTAGACCTAAAAACACTTAAATTGTTGAGTTTAAAAATTTTGTTAAAAAATTGGACCCCCCTGACCATCCCCCCCCCCCTAAATTGGAAATCACGCACCCGGGGTCGACCCCCCCTAAAAAGCCAGGGGGGTCCGGACCCCCCTGTACCCCTCCCCTCCCTAAAAAATTTTGGCCTTTCACCCGGGGGTGGACCCCCTCCCCAAGCGGACACGACCCAAAACACCGATAAAAAACCCTCGTGCCCACTGGCGTGCCCCGGGGGGGGGGGGGGGGGGGGGGCGGCTGCCGGCCCCCCCCCAAAATCCCGCGAAGCCGGATTTTTTAGTAAGGGGGGACCCTTACGTTTTTTGAATTTTGGGAGAGAAAATTTTTTTCTTAAATATTAATACAGAAACTTTCCTGATGCCTTCCAAAAGCATATTAATAGTCAAAAAACCAAATTTTCCCAGCTTCGCGGGTAGTTTAAATTGACAATTTATCTCAGTTTTTCAATTTCAAATCGATTTTGCCGCTCAATAGTTAGGGCATACATGTTAAATAAAACTACTATAAACACTATTAACCTTTTATTAACGTTTTAAATGGATAGGAATAAAAAAAACCTTAAATTTTGTATTAATTATCATCTGGAATTAAAATTTCCTGTGTATTTTAGCGCCTTAAGTTAAAAATTTTCTCCCGCAGGGGACAATCTGCCCTTCTGACCCCCCTGACAAGGGGCTCTGGCCCTTGACCCCGCTGGGGGCTCTCGCCTCCCAGACCCCTCATTTTTGGGGGCTGCCGCCCCCCAGACCCCCCCCCCAGGGTTAATATGTACCCCCCCAGGCCGCCCCCCCCCGGAATGAAATCCTGGGCACGCCACTGCCCGTGCCCATGTATGGTTTAACCCCCCCCACTCAGAAGTGGGGGTGGGGAAAGGTTAACTCCCCCAATTTTAAAAAATGATGACAAAAATGTCTTTAAAATGACTTCTAACTGCCTCCAAGAAAAAACTATATGGGTAAAATGCACTCCAGAAAAAAACGATATGTGTAAAATGCATTTTTCAGAATGGTGCCATAATTTTTGTTTGGGTAATTTTTTATTTTTGGGCAGCCGCAAGGGGCAGTAAAGCGGGGGGCATTTACATACCGTACACAGATCTGATTTTTACAAAGTATATCAGACTGTGACTAATTTTTAATTTACATCAGGACCTTAATAACTACAGAATGAGTCACATTCACGTATATTCTATAATGGCTGTGGCTCATTTTGTCGAATTAGTAATGACGATTTATACTTGTGACGGCAGAGCTGGTTCCAACCAATACAATACGGTTTCTCCAATGCATTCAGAGGTGTTGTCGGCTTCGATCAGACGAACTGAGATTTTACATTTGTCTTGCCCTGAAAAAAAGTTAATAGGTAATAATTAATAAACTTACAATAGTTTTATCTTATGAATTTATTTATTATAATCAATCAAATCACACATTAAGTTAAAACAGAGTATTCTCTGTTTTAAAAAGTTGGCTAAACCGTTAAAAAGTTTTAAAGAGATTGGACGATAGTTTTCTTTTTGACATTTTGCACATTTTTTGTACACTGGTGTAGTAAGTGCCATTTTCCAATCACTTGGAAGTTCACTTGAATCAAAAGATTTTTGAAATATTTTAGAAAAGGGTTCTGCAATAACTTTTGCTAAGCGTTTTAAAAAAAGAGTGGGAATGCCATCAGGACAAAGAGACAATTTATTAGGCAGTTTTTTAAGAAATTTCTAAATATCTCTTACAGTAAAATTTATGTTTTCAAGTATTTGATTGTTTTTTGGTTCAAAATATGGAAAGTTATTATTATCTTTGGTGAAGACAGAGGCAAAATAGTCACCAAAAATTTTTGCTTTTTCAGAATCTTCAGTTTCAAAACTACCATCTACACATTGTATTGGAGGAATAGCTTCCTTGGATTTTAGCGATTTGTTTATATATTTATAAAAATGACCAATATCATGTGATTTAAGAACCTCTTCTTCTTGATCTGATTTGAACTTTTTGACACTATTTGACACTATTTGACACATTATTACATTTAAATAATATTCTATGTTAGTTAGTGCCAAGCACCAGAGGCTTATTATACCCTTTTTTTATATGCGAAATAAATTACATAAACTTTTACATTTTATACCTGAAACACGACCATCATCAAAAGGAGAATCTTTTTGAAGAATTAATTGGATAGTAAAATTTTGGTTGATTTTATAAGTTACTTCTTTTTCCCTAGTTTTTACCATATTTTTGAGAATAATCTTAATCCGATTGAGATAACATTTGGTTTGGTAATCACAAATCAAATCAACGATTTTATCACTTCACTATTATTGATATTGGCAAACTGTAAATTCCACCGACACCGACACCGACCAAAATCTACCGTAATCTACCGTATTTTTAGTATTATGCAAATTTTATTCGAAGCTTAAGCCTAATCTGCACATCAATATATTATTTGCGTAAATTTGAGGCGGTGTCGGTGTCGGTGTCGGTGGAATTTACAGTTTGCCCTATTATTGGCGTTTGCTAGGCAAGCACTAAAAGACACCTACCACACCTACTACACCTACTACACCGACCGACTAACCGAGGGGTGAAACTCCTCTTGTTTCTAAAAATTTCCCTAAGCAACCTAAGCAAAACCTTAAAACCAAGCTAAATTTAATGTTTTGTTTGATTTTGAGGTTTTGCTTAGGTTGCTTAGGTCGGTCGGTGTAGTAGGTGTAGTAGGTGTGGTAGGTGTCTTTTAGTGCTTGCCGTTTGCTATACTCAGTAATGGTAATCTTCAGTAATTCTCAGTAATGACGAATCTTAGCGGCCAGCAGAAATTATCTCTGCAGATTTAAACCCCGCATCTGTTTCCTAACCTAAGCTAACGTGTTCCTAAGCCTAAGCAAAACCTAAAAAACAACTTACGCTTTTTTTCCCAAAGCTTAAGCCCACGTGTTCCTTAGCCTAAGCAAAACAAACTTAAAAAAACAAGCTGCCCACGTGTTCCTAAGCCTAAGCAAAACCCAAAAAAACAAGCTAAATTTTATCAAACAGGTGCTTTGCTTAGCAAAAGCTTAGATTGTTTTTTAGGTTCTAATTATGCTTAGGAACACGTAAGCTTAGTTTATGAAACAGCTGCGAAGGCAAAATCTGAGAATCTGAAGTCATGACTGAGAATTACTGAAGATTACTATTACTGGGAATAGCAAACGCCTCATTATTGGCAAACTGGAAAGTACACCGACACCGTCCACCGACACCGTCCAAATTCTACCGTAATTTTATTTGAATTTTTAGGTTTTGCTTAGGCTTAGAAATAATAATTTGCAGCAAAGGTGGTCGGTGGACGGTGTCGGTGTACTTTCCAGTTTGCCTCATTATTGGGTGAATCAGCAGTCTTACTTTGCCAGCAGTTTTTTTTGTCTTTCTTGGGCAGCAACAGTCTTGTTTTGCCATCAACAGAGTCTCACTTTTCCATCGTCAATTAAAAAACGCACACCTTGCAAAAATACATTTTTAAAACGTTTAATAAAGTTATTTTACAAAAAAATGCATGTATTTAACTTATTAATGTCCTTATAAATAAAAAGTTTTAGCTAGCAACAAAATATTTCACTAAATAATAAAATTTATATTGCAGAATTAGGAATTATTGACAAGAAACTATAAATCAATGATGAATTAAAGAAAATAGCTTAATCAACATAATGACAGATATTATACAAGGAAAATTTTAAGTATGTATTTTATCGACATGCTTAGGTATTTAAGAACTAAAAATAAATTGTGTTTATTATTATTCTTGTGGTGAGCGTGCAGTGCTTTAGTCACGTGATCGACTGGAATTATAAGACAGCCATAATTTTTACACCGAATTAGAGTAACTGCTCTCTACAAAATTTTAAAAAAAAACATCGAGAAAATAGCTGATTTAAAAACAATATTTTTTTGTTTATCTCATTGAAATCACTTTACACTAAATTTACCTTCTATAACGTCTGCAGTTAGATATTTTGTGGGGTTTTTCGCTTATTCAATAAGTCAATAGTGAAAATTTAAAAAAAACCATAAAAAATCTTGTTTTGCAAGAATTCTGTAGGTCTCAAAGCTTCACAATGTCCCTTGTTTGTATATTATAAAGTATTGATGAAAATAGAGTAGCTGTCATTTTTAATCATGGGTGGCGCGGGAGCGCCACGGGGCGATTTAGTCCCGTGGCGCCGCGCCAACCATTATTAGAGAACGTGGGTAAATTTTGAAATTCAGAACCTTCTTCTTCTTCTTCTTTTTCTTCTTATTATTATTCCAACGCTCCTTCCTTAAAAGCGATATTCCTCATTTGTTACTGATTGATCAAAAATAAACATGGGCTCATGAGAAAGAAGAAGGAATAACGCAACTTTCTTAGGAAGCACTTTTTTGATTTAGGTTCTTGTTATCGAATTATTGATCAAAATAAAAAATTTGAAAAATAGACAAATAAAAACTCCCAACGGCACAATAACAGCCTTTTGGCAACAATAAAGATTGTACAGAGCAGACAACCAACATCCCCTCATAAAAATCGCACAAAAAAAGCAGAGAGGTTTTAATTGGTAGAGAACATGAGTAAATTTTCTAATTCATTTGTTCATCGTCTTCTTCTTATTATTATTTTTACTTTAGAATTATAATTGCAATCATTGGCGCACGGCATCGCGCCAACTATATTTAGAGAACGTAGGTAAACTTTGTCTGGAGCGCCACTGCACCGTACTAACTATAATTAAACAACGTGGGTAAATTTTGTAATTTAAATTCATTATCTTCTTCTTATTATTTTTTATTTAAAAAAGTATATCTTGGCAACAGAATGATTATAAACATATGTCATTGCGCAGCTAAAACTATAGTTTATTAGGCTATTTTTTAATTTAATTCAAAAAAAGTGGTAGACTAGCCTTGAAAAATGCTCTAAGAATAGAGCAGGAAAAAGGGGCAATTTTTCCCCGGGCGTTATGTTTAGACAGAAAAGATGTGGACTAGTTAGGCTATTTTTTAATTTAATCCTAAAAAAGTGGTAGACTAGCTTTGAAAAATGCTCTAAAAATAGAGCAGGAAAAAGGGGCGATTTTTCCCCGGGCGTATGTTTAGACAGAAAAGATGTGGACTAGTCTGAGATGGACATTATGTGGACTATAGAAAATTTGCATTTCGAACTTTGGTCAGCTGCACACTAAATAAAAATTTACCATAATATAATGATTTGTTTATACATTGATCTAATCACATAGCACTGTTGCATTTTTTTTAGTTTGATGAAATGTTAATCTAAAAAATTATAATTACAGCAATCTTTGACAAGCGCGAAATCGCCACTTTTTCAAATTTATAGTTGTTTCTTACACATACAAATATAACCTTCAAATTGAAAAAGTGGCGATTTCGCGCGTGTCAAAGATTGCTGTGAGTATAATTTTTTCAATTGACATTTCATCAAACTAAAAAAATGCAACAGTGCGGTGTGATTAGATCAATGTATAAACAAATCATTATCATATGGTTGAAATTTTTATTTAGTGAGCAGCTGCCCAAGCCAAATGCAAATTTTCTATAGTCCACATAATGTCCATCTCACTCAGACTAGTCCACATCTTTTCTGTCTAAACATATGCCCGGGGAAAAATCGCCCCTTTTTCCTGCTTTATTCTTAGAGCATTTTTCAAAGCTAGTTTCAAAAATTAGAATAATCATAACAAAAAATGTAAACATGAATTTAAGAATTTATCCATGAAATTTATCCAGGTTTTTTTTACATAGTTTTTTGTACCGCCGTATTGATTATCACTCTTGTCTACTGCACGAGGTATCAATAAACAATAATTTGCTTTACTTGTTTGCGTTTATAATTGATTCTGTATTATTGTTTTTAATGCAAAACAATTTTTAAGTGTTAAATTTGTAGATTTATGTAGTTTTGTTTTACTATTCAGTTTTTTTTATTTTTCACTTGGGTATGTCAAAAGGCCCACTCTGATCATATTTTGAGGTTCTTATTGAAATTCGATAACAAATTCCCAGATATTTATTTTTTTTAGTAAAAATCATCATTTTAAAACATTTTATTATTATAAAACTTTCCATGCATTAATTAGCATTGTAAAATTTAAGTTTTACTGAGTGATGTTGAAGTTAGTGTTGTTACA
>JASAMX010023807.1:0-14559 GCA_030248175.1 Microlaimidae sp. YZB2_3 | reverse complement strand
TCCCTCTTACTCTATCGATTACGCATGTAAAGGTTATTTGTGAACAGGTCCGCTCTCATTTGGCTCTTAGGTCCCTATGTGCTTTCCTTTCGGGCTCTTGAGACGCAACCATCTGGCTCTTTAGTACTCAGCTCTAAGGTCCCGCCATTTCTTTCCCCTCATCTTTTTGCTTTTCTCCATTTACTCTAAGGTGACCTTTTTGTGGCTCTTTTGTCCCAAAAAGTGTGGCTCTTAGGTCTCTTTTTTTTCCGGCTCTTTAGTACCCGTGGTTCTTCCGTCTCCAAATCCATATCACAAACGTCTTCTACAGCAGAACAGAACTGCGTTGAATTGTTTTTTTGCGAATTGTTTTTTTTTCTCAAAGAATTCGTTAGCAAATGGTGTTTACTCTGTTATTCGAATTTTTGTTAAGATCTATAATACATAAAATAAGTTATGGAAGTAACGTTTTGGTCAAATAATATACCAAATTTTTACTCGATGTAAACAATCCTTTTACTCCAAATCTATCGTATTTTTATTAATAAATATTGTTAAGGATCCACTATTTTATGCTTAATCTTTTTATTAACCCAAATATCTTAGATTTGCATTTAAATTTTAAGTGAGTTTTTTTGTGATAGTCCGTTTTTTATATTCAGTATTTCTCTATTAACTGCCAAGATGTTTTGACCCTAGCAAAATATGGAAGACCGACTGCAAATGGCTAAAGGTGCAGCCCTTAATCTTGCTTTTAACCAGGTTTTTTTATTATTAAATGCTTAAAATGATTTAACAAAAAGTGGTATTAAAGAAAATTAATAATTCAAGCGTTTTAAAGCTTTGGTAAGTGCCTCCAGATACAAACCCAAACGATTAAAAAACATGGTTTAAGGCTTTTAAAAAATGTAGCTGATTTTATTGATTAGGTTTTATTTGTTGGGCAACGTTGGAATTTTATTAACGCATTAAATCAAAAAGTTATAAATAAGTTTAGTTTATTTATTTCGCATATGCAGGAAAATCGACGTTACTCGACACAAAGTGCGCAACCAAATATTACATTAAGAATATTATCAAATATTATTATATTATCAAATATTATTATATATTATCAAGAATACATAATATATATAGAGAAGAATGTACCACTCAATACTAACTTTTGATACTATGCTGGTTCCAACATGACGCAAAACTTGCACACCGTGTGCAAGTTCGTGCACACCGTGTGCAAGTTCGTGCACACCGGTTTGCAAGTTTGTGCACACCGGTGTGCAAGTTTGTGCACACCGGTGTGCCATTGTGCACACCGGCGTACGAAATGTTACTTTTTTGTTGCTTGGGTAGTTTGTATTTAGCAAGTACAATGTCAACTTATTATTTTATTATAGTTATTAGTATTGATTTAAAATTCTATCTTTCAGATCCGGATCCGGCCCGGCCCGATATACCTTTGGATCCGGTCCGGTCCGGACGGATCCAAAATCATGGATCCGGTCGGGCCCTAGTTCTAAGTGGGGAGGGGTTAACACCCCCCACTTAGAACTAAAAGTGGGGGGAGAAAAGATTTATCCCCTCCCCCCTAATTTTGGAAAAATGAAGAAAAAATGTGTTTAAAATGACCTCTAACTGCCTTCAAATTTAAGTTTTGAGATCAAAATGAATGTTTTGAACAGTAAAAAGCTCAAAAATGCAATAAAAAGGGCTTTTGACCTAAAATTAGCTTTTTTTACCTATTTTTTCTTTAAAGTCTTAAAACAATATGGGTAAATTGCATTTCAGAAAAAAAAATGATATGGGTATTTTGCGTTTCTCGGATTTTAACCCCCTCCCACTTCGGACTAAATTGCCCATGTATGATTATAACCTTACTAATTACTTGAAAAACACTAAGTTGTAAGAGGCTGCATACTTAGTTTCCTATGTAGAATATTGGAAATTTAACTTTATTGAAGTTAATACCACAAAGATTAGTAAAAAATTACAGCAAAATAGTTCAGATTTTAAGAATCAACAACACTCTGTAATTATAACAATAGATAAAATACCTGTATTTTTAAGCAACTCTATCTTTTTAAACAAACGCTAAATGAATTTTCGTTAACGTTTTCCCGAAAAAAAAACTTCTCTGTCTCTCTTAAAAAATTTTAGAAAGATTTTGAAAGTTGTAAAAATTAAAAAAAGTGTATTTAAACTTTTTTTTTACCGATTTTGTTATTCGGCCCGTGTAGCTAAGTTCGGTCCCCGCCGATTTGTACGCCTCAAATTCCATATGAGCTGATGCCGACTCGCTCATATTACATGGACATCTAAAAAAATTTCGCACTATTAAATGTTGTCTAATACGAAATTAATTAATTAGTCTTGCGTACAGTAAAATGGATGAGAAAGGTAAACAAAAACATCCAACAAACTTACATCTCACCATTTGCGGTATTTGCGGCACAAAAATATTATTAGAAAAAAAAATTAAAATTTATGCTTTTGTTAACATTATACATGAATTATTCTTATTTAACAAAGGCTTACATAATAAATAACTTTATAATGTTTTTATCTTTAATAATCACTTTATTTAGTAATGTCTGTAACAGCCAATAAAATTTTACCCTTGTTTCTCCAACTCTTCTTGAAGCTTTTTTCTCATAACATTTCTTCGCTAAACAAATTTTTAATAAAATTTTAACATTCTTATGTTTTTTTTTAGCTTAACATTTATGTCCACTCGTGGCTAAACACAATAAATAAACCAAATAATAGTTTTTTAACACCATCAGGGGGGGGGGGGGCGGGGGCGCGCCCCCCGGGGGTGGGGGGGGCCCCCCCCCCCCCGGGAGGGGGGGGGGGGGGGCCCCCCCCCCGAGAAAAGAAGAAAAAAAGTTTTATTTTTCCCCCTTTGTTGGCAATGGTTTTAATAAAATAAATGAAAAAGATGTTTTTTTAGATTTTTTTTTTTTTTTTTTTTCCTTCTTTTAAAAAAAATAAAGGAAAAAGCCCAAAAAAAAGAAAGGGTATTTTGCGTTTCTGTTTTTTCCCCCCCCCCCCCCCTAATTCGGGGTTAAACCCCCCCAATCCGGACCAACTAGCCCATGTATGACCATCAGGGACTTATTTCAGAATTTTTCCTCCATTTTTTAAACTTCTTTTATTTGAAATTGTTTCGAACCTGTATTCTTACGTGACCTTTAAAAAATATTTTGCCCTTGTTGATTAATTAACATTGAGCTTTAGCACTTCTTCTATTCAAATAATTAATTACCCAAACGGTTTCCTCTAGTTTTAACTAGCGAATGCGCACTTTATATTATCTAACGCAACCAAAAACCAAAGATTTATTTAGAGCGGATTCAATCATGACCGACCGCCTAGAACCCTGTATCAGCACTCAAATCAAGCAGACGAGTTCAGGCTTCAATTTTTCAACTAACAAAAACTTTTTTCTCTAAATAAAATATAATACTTTTAATACTTTACATTCAAGAAATAGTAACTAACAAAATCTACTCACACTCACAGTAACATTTACTAATTTTATTTGTTGAAACTTTCAATATGTATATTATTATTAAAATTCATCTATATTTGCACTCTTACCACTATTTATGCATTAAATATTTACTAACACCTAGTATATATGCTTTTTGTATATATACGAAATGTCTCTAGCATGTATGCTTTGGCATACATGTGAAATGTCTCTTTAGCGTATATGCTTTATGCATATACGTGAAATGTCTTCTTTAGCATGTATGTTTACACATACATGCGCAATGTCTCTTAGCACATATGCAACATGCATATGTGCATAAAATTTATAGCAGAAAGACACAGCGCATACTTATTTTTTGTTTCTATTTAATTATACATAAATAAATAAGTTCATCATTTATATATTCTACACCAATTTCCAAAATGTCTCTAACTTTAGCAATATTTCTCTAGATATAACAAATATTTTGGTAGTCACACCACGTTAGTTATTTATTAGTTTTCCTCACACACATTCCATCTTTTTATTAAAAAATTCAATCTTGTTATATTAATGGCAATGCCTCCCTGTTTTATTTCTATAAAAATTTTATTTGCTGTTTCCTTTATTAGTTAAAAAATGTTCTAATGCACCATTATCAGCTATTTTACACTAAACATCGTTAAGGAAGAGGAGTGGGTTAGCAGGTAAAATGGTGTTCTAGTTATCCCTTGCCTCAGATAGAGTGAGTGAGCTCTTCTCCCAAATTTCTATTTTTTTATCATGACTACCAACCTTTTTAAAAGAAAATTTTCATTCATAATTTTATCTTTAACTCCAACTAAAACGCGATTTTCTTACACAAATATATTCTTTTTACACAGTATTATAGCTAAATTCTACGTTTTTTTAATAAAAAATAGTATTGTAAGTATGTTGCATGACTGTAAGTTTTGCAACATAAAATAAACTTTACTTCACTTTAGGATTAAAAGAGTTTTGCTTTAAACCTCAGACCTCCAGCCCTTTTCCACATCTCAATTTATTTTTATCTACTCCGGGTTAGCCATCGGCCACGCCTAGCCCTACATAATAGCCACAGTGAGCCAACCATAGGTGTTTTTGGGGGGGGGGGGACAGAGGGGTGCACCCCCCCTAGAGCCAAAATTTTGGACCCCCCCCTAGAAAAAATTCAGGGGGCCCCCCTCCCCCCCAAAGCTCGAGAGCGGTCCGGCCTGACGCCCCCCCCCTAGCGAGGCTGACCCTCCTCCCCCCCCTTCCGACCAATTTGGAAGTATATTTTTTTATTTACTGTCAAAAACACGGGTTTTTAGTTAAAAACAGTGTTTAAATACACTTTTTAGGCCTAAATAGGCTGTTTTAATATATAAAATTCAATATTAGACCTAAAAACACTTAAATTATTGAGTTAAAAAAATTTTGCTAAAAAATTGGATCCCCCTGACCTCCCCCTAAATTTGAAATCTCGCACCCGGGGTCGACCCCCCCTAAAAAGCCAGGGGGGTCCGGATCCCCCTGGACCCCCCCTAAAAAATTTTGGCCTTCCACCCGGGGGTGGACCCCCCCTAGCGGACCCGACCAAAAACACCTATGGAGCCAACCTCAGAATTTAAAATGAATACCTCGGTAATAGATGAGAAGGGGTGGGGGCAGGCTGGGATCCAAAACCTAACATCCAAATTCCCCCCCCCCTCGGACAAAAATCTAGAAACCACCTTCCTCCATATTTCCGCACCCCGGACCGATCCCCCCTCTAAAATATGATTTATTTCGAGTAACGGCCGTCCACTTTGTCCTCTAAATCCAAACCACTTTTTTCAGCAGATTTTTGGTTATTACAACATTATTATGGAACTATCATTATTAAAACAAATAAAAGCAATCGCCTGGTATTTAACTTTTTTTATTATATCGCTTTACTATAATAAGTCAAAACTTTCACGCGATTGTTTCTTTAAATAAATAACCGTCATTAATTTTAAAGGACTCGTTAAGCTCACCGTAGCAGTAACATTTTTTATTCTCTTTAATCCAGGATCGATCACATTTAGTCCGGAAAAATCAACATTACTGCTGCTATGTTGTGACAAGCCATGAGGAATATCAGGAACACTACTTTCCTAAAACTATCCAAATCAACATAAAATTAATATTATTTCTAAAACATAAAAACAATGTGATATTTTATAAAAATACTTGACAGATTTAAACATTTCCGAAAACTTGTGAGGCAAATTGACTCAATATAGTTGGACCCGCAGGTGTTATTTTTACCACAGATTACGAATGTTTAACATTCTTAATCTGTGGTAAAAATAACACATGCGGCTCCAACTATATTGTGTCAGTTCAGGGACGTAACCAGGGGGGGGGCTGGGGGGGGAGGCGGCCGCCCCCTCGAAACGGTCGGACAGGGGGAAAAATAAAGATAGTGGTTGGGAGGGGGGAGGGCGGCCGTCCCCCCCCCGAGATGGTCGCCAAATAGTAAAATATTGGGGTTTTCAGAGGCTAAAAATTCAAAATTTTCTAGCGCCTCGCTAATCGCTTGGCACCAAACTTTAAAATAATTTTAGTACCCCAATGGACCCCAAAAAACCAAAAATTTGTTCCGCTTCGCTTCGCTCAGCGGTCACTTTCTATAGTATACATACATACATATATCTCGCTATTTATCTTGCCTAATGCTAATGTTATTTCAAAGTTAGTACAATATTTTTATAAGTAATAAGTACTACACAGAAAGCAAAACAAACAATCATATTGGTTGATTTATGTACCTCCCCCCTCCTAAATTTTCCAGCCGCCTATAGCATTGGCTCGAATTTTTTTCATATAGGTAGGTACCCTAGAAAACATGGAGCCGAGATGCTGCTCATGTGCTTTGGTTTACAAGGTGGGTTTAGCCAAGGGGTCTGAAACTAACGTCTCTAAATTTTTTTTTTTGTAAAATCCAGGCTCTGCCAATGTGTGCTTATGTAATTTTTAACTAAGAAAACATGTTTTTACCGCTAAAAACATTAGATAATAGGTTATTAGGCCAAAAACAGTGTATTATACAGCTTTATCTACGTTTATCCCTTTTTTTAACGTTTTCAAAAATTCAGGGGGGGGGGCTCCGCCCCCCCCTCCAAAATTTCGGGGGGGGGAGCCCCCCCCTAAATTTTTTTGTACTTCGATCCGCCCCCCCCCCAAAATGAAACTCTGGCTACGTCCCTGAGTCAGTTAAATGTTTTTACCAAAAGAACCCAAAACAACATACCCCACCCCAAAGTAAAAACAAAACTAATGGTATCCTTACTAGTGACGTTCCCACCCAGCCCCAGTATCATGCTCCGCAGCTCCCTACGAAGCTCGGTTTTTTATTACTTTTTAATTTTTTGTGAAAATAGAACTAAAATAGAGCGGAGCTGCAGAGTTCCGAGAGTTGCTTCGGAGCTTCGGGGAACATCACTAAATCTTACCTTGCGTCTTCGTTTTAGTTCCCGCTGTATAAAGTTGCCCAATTCCTTTCGCTCCTCTTTATCATTGTCATCCTGATCGATCGATCGGAAACCACTGTACTCCTCCTCGTAACTGAAAAAGAAAACTTTACGGGTTGCTGCAATCTTCCTTTTTTAGCGCATAATAAAACTTGCAAAAATGATGCGTACAACGTAGGTACTGGAAAAAATGTTCAAGTAAGCGTTTTTCTTAAACAAATTGTTGAATTTATACAATAATGATAATAATTGTTTGTTTGTTTTTTAAAGTTGAAGCGGGCCGGCGATGGATATTCCATATTACCGCCTATCACCCTATATCAGCACTGTTGTTGATGTAGAATGTTAGTCAAAGACCCCACCTCTATCAGAGGATTTTAGGGATTAGATGTGAGGTTATATTTAATAATACTGAGAGGTTTATAACAGTGTACAGTACAGCTACAAATTTGTTATTAATAAATTTTTGTATATAAATCCTTCTTTTAGTGTTTTGAAGAAAAAATTATTTTCATTAATAATAATGAAAATAATTTGTATTATTATTATATTTCCTTTTTTCATCATTTTTACATTGTTGGCCTTGCAATTACGGTTCTTCATTTCAAAAAAGATGCATGGGTTGTATTGCAAGCCACAATTTGAAGGATTATCTGAATTGTGCTCTAATATCCAATGACATGAATGTAGGTCTAAAATTTGGGGGCAGCCCTGATATGACACTCCTTAAATTTTTGGGGTCCCAAAACTAAAAACGCTAAAAATGAGGTAGATCCCAACAAAAAATTTAGGGGTATATCCTAAAAAAAAATTGAGAAACTCCTACAACTTCTCTCGCCAAATAGTTTTTTTAAACGGTAAATATGATTTAACGCAACCAAATCCTAAACTTGTTACACATACATATAGGGCCTATTGCCCAACCGGATATCCGGTCCGGTCCCGTGGATCCGGTATTTCCGGCCATTTTTGGATTCGTTCCTGTCCGGCCGGATCTTTTTTTTAACCGGATCTTGGCCCGATCTGAGTTTTTTTACATGAACATAATAAAACTAATTTTATTTCATCTTATTTTGACACCACCAACAAAAATTTTGACTTATGCTATTATCCCACAATGGGATAAATGTTTTGACCTATGGTCATGATGGGTCTTTTTGGTTTTTGGTTGTGTCTTAATTATATTTAATTTAATTCCTAAGCTTTTATGTATTTATTTGTTTTGTGTATATTTTGTTTTTTTCTTAAAATTACATTACCCACAAATCAGAATTTTTGATCTATATACTAAAGTATTATAAAAATTTATTTCTTGTTGTCTTTTAATAGAGTTTTTTAAACAATAAATTGTTTTTATTATTTTTAATCAAATAACTGTTTAAAATTATTGTTTAATTACTCTATTTTACGTATTTTGGTATTAATTTTATTTTTTAAAAATTATAGTTAAAGGCTCAGCTAGAACATTTGCTAAAGGTTTTAAAAATAAGGCTAGTATACAATCATTGAACTGTGACAGTTGGTTTGGTAATTTTTTTAGAAATTTTCATAATATTCTTTTCAATTTTCTATAGCTCAGTCACTACTAATATTTTGGTTTTTAAGCGCAATAAAAATAAAATCCAAAATTTTAACTTTGTCATGTTGGTCGTAACCCTCCCAAGAGGAACCATCTAGCTCCACAGTATGTTTTTTTTATTATAAAAACAATGACAGAGTTGTTTTATATACCTAACATAATTATGTAACATTACCTTTGTTTATAATTTTTATTCCATTATTTTAATATATTTATTTTATTGGTACCATTTAGAAAGCTTAAGCTTATAACATTTTGTCATTTTTTGTTTTTATCATTTTTTTAATCAAATAACTGTTTAAAATTAAATAAAATCCAAAATATAAGCTTTGTTATGTTGGTCGTCACCCTCCAACTAGCGAGAAAAAAAGAAAAACCAACTAGCGCCTTAGTATGTTTGATTTATTATGAAAACAATAACATAAATTTTTATATTACCTAAAATAAATATGTAACATTAACTTTGTTTATAATTTTTTTCATTATAATATTATTATTAATAATATATTTATTCGATTGGTACCATTTGGAAAGCTTAAACTTTTACGATTTTTCTTTGCTTTGTTGAGGCTATTTGGTATGTATTAGGCCAATACAATACCTTTTTATTATTTTATTTTGTTATTAGACAATAGTTTGAAATATTTCATACAGATCAAGTCCGGATCCGGTTCCGGTCCTGTCCAGATGGATCTACTCTTTGGATCCGGTCCGGTCTAGCCGGATCCAACCCTTCATACATACCCTATTTTACATACTACTTAATAAACCGTAGTATTTTTACGTGACACTTAACCATTAATGGTTTAAAAATGTTTCACTTTAAAACATCAGATTCCACCTAAATTCCCTTTTCCACATTTCAAACTCATCTACCCCGGATCGATCTACCCCCCTCCCTCCCTCCTAGAAAGCCAGGGTGACTTGGGTCGGTCAACCCCTCCCCTCAATTTCGAAATGCCATTTACCCATGGTAAAAAAAACCCGTCCTCTTTTTCTCTAGTTCGAAACCAAACCAAACCTACCTAGTGCCGGCTCTGCCGCCCCCGTAGAGATCGCGACTCTCGTTATCTTCCGCTTCCAGCCCCCGCTTTCTAAACGGGGGAGCGCTGCCAGTACGGAGCGAGACGGAGTCCAGGGACCGTATCCCCATCTCCACCGCCTTTGGATTCACGCAAAAGTCGCAGGCGTTCCGGCAAACCGCTGTTTTCTCGTCCCCAAAATAACGACCGATCATCGCGTGGCGGCAACTAAAACATTAACCAGACAACTTTCGAACAAAATACGAGCCACAGCCAGAGAATAAAAATAAAAATATTAGAAGAACGTTATAATGTTAGAACTTTGAAACACATAAAAACGGCATTAAACTATGTTGGATTAATACGATACATTAATAATGTATCGCTAAACATACACTATTAATGTATCGTTTATTACATTTTTAAAAAGTTTTGACAAAATTTTTGAGTTTCTTATAACACAATAGCACGTATAGTTAATTAAGGCAACATTAAAGTAAATTATACATAAATCAGAAAATAATACTTTGGTTTTTCGCAGAATTCTACCATTTTTTCAAAATTTTCTGTAATGGCACGAATTGAGTCCATATCAGGAGACTTTTTTGTCTAAAAAATTTAAATTTTTTTTAATAAAGTTTCTTATCTTTATAATATAATTTTTAATTTTGACTGATTTTGTAAATAACAAATTGCATATTTGATATGTATAATAACTTCTGTTGTAGTTTTTTTTTAAATTTATTTTGTTGTAAATGATGATTATGATGGTGGGGGGGGGGGGGGGGGGGGGGGAGGGGAGCGTTGTTTTGTTTCGTCTCGGAAGGAAGGGGTGTCAGGGTTTTTCTCTCCTTCGCCCGTGGGGGGGGGGGGTCAGTTTCTTCTTCTCTTGTGTTCGTCTTTCGGGGGGGGGGGTACCCTTCTCGTTTGGGGGTCCCCCCCCCTTGTGTATGATGTTATTAATAAAAGCTTTAATTTATTCAGGGATTCATTAAACATGACCACAGAACTTAATAACCACAAAATATTTAAAAAGTAAAACAAATAATGCAATTCCAGCCGTAATAAAATTGTCTATTACAACAGCCAGGTTACTTTTTTTCGTTTAATATCCGTTTTAAGCAAGAAGGACACTGTGTTTCGGTCTGTTCGACTGTAGTAGATCCTGCACCAGCTCTTTTTCCCATCCCTACCCGCCCTTCCAGACTCTTGATAGTAGGCGGCCAGAGCCTGCGGAATGTTCCAATGCACCACGAATCTAAAAAAAAAACAGAAATTATATGTTACAAGTAAAATGTGTACTGGCAAAAAAACTGTTAGGTTAACTAAATAATCAGATGTAGTAGATCTGAGCACTGCCCCCCGGGGTTCTATTGGGAGGGGGGAATTCCAAAACGGGGGGAGATCCTCCAATAAAGCGGGGGGGGGGGGCATTTCCAGACCATGCACACGTCTGGGTGTAGCCAACTAGTATTTGGAACCATGCGCGTGTCCAAAAAACAATTTCAAAGTTTTGACAATTTTAGTATCCGTTTTGGATCGGTAAAATTCAAAATTTGGAGAAACAAGCATTTTTTAAAATTATTTTTTTTAAAATTTTGTGGTTTGTTGCTGTTGTCGTTGGATCATTTTCATAGATGAACAAGGGGGGTAGGGTGGGCCCGCTCTAGCCAAGAAATTTTGGGTGGTCCCACCTCCCCCAAATTTTTGAATTTTTTACCCCTGACCCCCTCTCTAGATTTTAAAATAACAAAACAACAAACAAACACCAAAACACAACAACTCAACACAAATAACAAACAACAAACACTCACAACCAACACCAACATCACAACACAACAAACACAAAACAACCCTAACACACAACACTCCAAATCAAAACTAAAAATAGTACAAATAAACATCAATGGCATCAACACAAGCATCACAGAGCTACAAGTGCTCGCCAACAAAACTCAAGCAGACATCATCACAGTGCAAGAAACAAAACTCAAAGCATCGTAAACAAATACACCAAAACTACAAGACTACACCGCGTGCAGACAAGACAGACAAGGCAAAACTGGGGGAGGTCTACTCACATACATACACAAAGACATCATCTTCTCCCAACACAATTCAACTCAAATTCCACAACAAACACACAACACTGCAGATCTACTCATAACACGCATACACAAAACACAAAAGCAACACATAGACATTGCTAACATATACATCCCTCCAAGGGACACTCAATCAGCAGCAACAGAAAACAACAAAATAGCAGAAGCAACTCACTTCATACACCAACTCACACAACAAGACAACTCAATCATCACAGGTGACATAAACGTTCACTCCCCTCTATTGTTTTCTCCCATAGAAGATCGTAGAGGGGAAACAGTAGCGGACATAATCTAAAGCTCAAAACACACAATACTCAACACAAATACACCAACACGCAAACCAACAGCAACCAATCCACATCAAACATCTCCAGACATCACAACAAGAATATTCTCAGCAAACATCAACAACACCCAGTCATGGCAAACACTACATGCACCCAATTCAGACCATCTACCAATACTCACAACACTAAACATGCACACAAACAAACAACAACACATTAAAACAACATTCATAAATTACAAAAAAGCAAACTGGCAAGCCTTCACCGCACACATAGAAGACAACATACAAACACTCCCACCCACCACAAACATACATCAAGCAAACAAAGCATTTACAAAACTCATAATTCAAGCAGACAAAGCACATATTCCCAAAGGTCACATCAAGCACACAAACAGACCACTACCAACCACAACACATCATACAACTTACACAACAAACACTCCCACCCACCACAAACATACATCAAGCAAACAAAGCATTTACAAAACTCATAATTCAAGCAGACAAAGCACATATTCCCAAAGGTCACATCAAGCACACAAACAGACCACTACCACAACACATCATACAACTTACACAACACCGCAACGCACTAAGACAAACAGACTCCAAACACCCAAACATACAACAGTTAAACAAACAAATACGAAAAACAAATAGCAGAACATAAAACAAACATCTGACAGCAACACATCACAAAACACTTTACCCACAGCCACAAACATAGGTGGGTATCTTCTCGGATTTTGGGGGGGCGTATAAAGAGGGGGGTCAAATTTTAGGGGGGTGTCCAGAAAGACCCAAATTTTGAGGGGGGTGTAACCAATATATCCGCGCTGCCTTAAAATGGGCTTAAAACGCTTAAAAAACGTAAAACAAGCTAATAAATGCTTTAAAACTGTGTAAAATTAAAATAAGACCTTTTTGCAACTAATAAATTATATTTTTTAATTCTTTTAATGATAATTTGTTTCAATGGCGTGCCCAGGATTTCATTTCGGGGAGGGCGGTATAAGGGGGGGGCAATAATAACCCTGAGAGGGGGTCTGAGGGGCGGCAGCCCCCCAGATATGGGGGTCTGGGGGGCGAGACCCCCCAGCGAGGTCAAGGGGCGGAGCCCCTTGTCAGAGGGGTTTGGGTGGGGGGCAAAATGCCCCCGGGGGACAAAATTTTAAATTTAAGGCGCTAAAATACACTAAAAATTTTAATTCCAGATGATACTTATTACAAAATTTAAAATTGTTTTATACCTAAACATTTAAAACATGTGTTCAAAACGTTAATTAAAAAGTATAATAGTGTTTATAGTAGTTTTATTAAATTGTATATCTTAACTACTAAATGGGGATAATTGATTTGTAATCGAAAAACTAAGATAAATTGTCAATTTAAACTACCCGCGTAACGGGAAAATTTTGTTTTTTTGACTATTAATATGCTTTTGAAAGGCATCAGGAAAGTTTCTGTTTTAATATTAAAGAAAAAATTTTTTCTCTCCCAAAATTTTAAAAAATGTATTCCTCCCATACAAAAAAAATCCGGCTTCGCCGGTACTCGGAGGGGGGGGGGGGGCGGCCGCTTCCTCCCCCTCTGGGCACGCCACTGATGTGTTTATATATTCTTATAATTAGATTAGAAATCATAGTTTTTTTTCTTTGTTTCATAGACTTATTTTTATTGAATAATAGCAAAATAATAAAGTATATGACATAAATAAGGCAATAAACTCTCCGCGCAAAGCGCGAAAAAATTTTTTAGTCCTTTTATAACGCTTAAAATTTTTCCCCAGGTGGCGAATTTGGGGGGGTGTCCATGGGTACCTCGAATTTAGGGGGGGGGGGTGTCAGCAAAATTCGAAATTTTGAGGGGTATAACCCCCCCAACCCCCCTGCCCACCTATGCCCACAAACACAACTCCTACAAACTATACAACACAATAGCACAACTCAACAACAAAAAACAACATACAGACAAAAACAGGGCACTCACATTCAACACAAAAACAATCACTCGCGCATAGGGTATAGCAAAAGATTTCAACAAACAATTTACACAATCAACAACCCACAAAACAAACAAAACATACCGCAAAATTACACGCACAATCAAACAACTAAAATCCACACCCATAACACTGACAATACAGCAAAACAAACAACTCAGTTGGGCCTGACAACACAAACATACACCACCTCAAATGTTTAGGCAATAAAGCACTACAATACCTCACACAACTCTACACTAACATAATACACACAAACAATACCACACAGTTTGAAACTCTCCAAATACATTCCAATTCCAAAACCAAACAAAAACATCAACAACAGCCAATCATTCAGGTCCATCTCACTCATATCCGCACTCGCAAAAAAATCATACTCCCATACATCACTAGCCACATACCACACAGAATATACCAACACAGTTTCAAAAAACAACACTCCACATACACAGCATTACAAACATTTTACACTCACATGGCAGCAGGTTTCAACAAACCAAAACTACCACACCGCACAGTTGTCGTAGCACTAGACATGTCCAAAGCATTTGACACTGTCAATCACCACACGCTCATACACAAACTCGCACAAACACAAATAC
>JASAMX010023805.1:0-17965 GCA_030248175.1 Microlaimidae sp. YZB2_3 | reverse complement strand
CATGTTTTTTGTTCTTCGTTCAGTTACGTATTGTTAGTAAAATGATTGAACTATGTTAGTAAAATGATCTCAGGCAATTTTCTCTGCCAAAAAAACCCTTTCCCGTCAACACGTCAAAAAAGTCGTACACAATTTTATTATTTTATGAAGTGTGCTAGTGTATTTAATAAAAAATGCACAATTACAATAAGTTGATTTTACACCTAAACTGAGCTTTATTTTTATGAATCTAAGGACAAAAGCGACTTCTTGTAGTACAAAGTTCAAAAAAAAAATCAATTTTTGCTTCAGTAAACTTACCGAACTTATGGATAAGTCACATATGTTAAATGTTTTTTTCAGAAATTGTAGCAAAGAAGCAAGTAGCAGGCTGATGAAAGCAACATAAAAGTCTCCCGGGAGAATTCGCTCCCTGAACAATTTGCTCCCTATGGACTGTTCGCTCCCTGCACAACTCATTTTCTTCCGTTTATATTTCTTTGCTTTTCATTCCTAGTTCGCAAGGTTTTTTATAAGCGTAATATCTATAAAGCTTACTTTTCTTGGAACAATTTGCTTTTGTGCAATAAATTTCTGATTTAAGATTGGTTTAAATTCCAAATTTGTGTTAAATTTTTAATTTTTGATTCCGAAAACTGTTAAATGAATTCTGCTATTTTAACAAAAAATGTTGTTTACTAGCGGTTTTACACTTTGTTGAATTTTTTTGTTGTAATTCTGGTATTACCATTTAGAAACCAATTTTTTTAAAAAGCAAAATACTTATAAACGTATTAAAAACATATAGCTTCTTTATATATAACCTTCGTATAAATATTAAATTTTCTGTTGTTAGAAAATTTGTGAAAAACAACATACATATATAATGTTTAGCAACTATATATTTGGATGTTTTGCGCTTTGTTTTTATTTTAAAACAATTGATTTGTCTTCTTCTTATCACGCCAAAAAATTAGTGTTACATTAATTTTAAACAAAAAATTACCTTTGTTTTTTCAAAGTTTATTAATAATGGCGCTAGGAAGAAACACATTTTGCATAATTATATTTTGAACGACTTTTAAGAATAACATCAGAAACACTTTTAAATTAATCAAAAGAAAACTTTGTTTTCCCTAAGCCTGAGCGAAACATAAACTAATCTAAAAAAACGTTAAAAAAACATTAAAAAGCCAAAAAAATTTTAAAAATGGCGAATAATTTTTAAAGAAAATATTTTTTTCGAAGATTTTTTGCAGAAAGTATTTCTTCCAAACACCATAATAATATCCGTTTATAAGAACTGTGTTATATTGGGAAGCGTTTACATAAAAACAAGCTTATTTGCATCAAATTGTTAATGTAAAATTCAAAGAATACCATCTTTTTTCAAAAAAATTGTCATTGAATTGTATCAAACGAAAAAAAATTGTGATAAAACCGATTAAAACTTTTGGCCAAAACAAAATATGCTTTTGAAAATTACGGTTATAAGAAATAACAAGAGTAAATCGGGCCATCTAGGATTTTTTAAAATTCATCTTCTCGAAGAGCTGTTAAATTTTACAAAGAGCGATATGTCTAGGGAGCGAATTTTCCAGGGAAAAAATTATCCAGGGAGCCAATTGTCCAGGGAGCGAATTGTTCAAGGAGCGAATTCTTCCCAATAAAAATTGTGTAATAAAAATTGCGTTCGTAAAAAAATGCCGGGAGCAAATTGAATACTGTTTGGTACTATAAAAATTGTTTAAAGATGTAAATATGAGATTAACAATATTTAATTACATATAACTGAGTTAAAACCTTAGGTTTTAAATGGCGGCGGTTTAGCGGCATTTGGCGGCAGTTTGGCGGTAGATTTGGTGGCGCAAATCCAACACGTTTTTCGTTTATATTAAACTCAAAATCACACAAATGCTCAGCGTAAAGGACGACATGCTGAGCTTGCTCTTTCTGGTTATTTGTCGTACCAAAAAAGACACAACATTAGTAAAACAGTAAAAATTTATGAAATAATCCCTGTTAAAAAAAATTTAGCAAAACAGAATATTATATGAGGATATGCATTAAAAATTGACCTATGCTTGTAATAAACAAGCAAAAAAGCGGTAGTTAGCGAAAGACAAAATCTACTGGAAAAAAACAGGAAGAACTATTATATAACGGTTTCACGATTAACAAAAATATAATTAAATTTCGTCTTTTGGACATTTATTATAAAGAGCCAGTTATTTATGGTAAAATTAATATAGATGAATATGCCCTTTAGTCTCTTTTTAAATAAATATTTTTTCTCCTTATACATTTTTTAACCTTGTAAAAAATTTACCCGTACAGCAAGCAATATAAGAATGCAAGCGAAATGAAGCCAGTATATTGATAATTCAATAAGGTACTTAACTACTTCTTAAAAATTTGAATAGTGAAAATGATGTGTATTAGAAAAAATTGAAATTAGCATATTTTTCACATATTAAAGCTTATAATTGAATTAATTGTATCTGGCTGACCTCGCAAATTTGTATCAGAAAGAAGAATAGCAAAAAAATTGTTAACGTGTTTTTTCTAAACAAATTGGAACGCAGAATTTATTTTTAATTCCACCTTTTTACAAAATATAGAAAAAATTGTCTACTTAAAAGAGCAATATACTAATTCATTGTGTATTTTATTTTGCGTTCTAATTAATATTAATCGATGTATAAGGTCACCAAAAATTAATTCTCAAAGGTTAACGAGTTATTAACAAGAATACTCCTTGGTTATTTCTAATGTTGTTTTTTCTGCACCATTTTTCAAAAGAAAACATTTTTATTGAACGGATACTAATAAAACTTAGTGGAAATAATGCTGGGGTAATAAAAAGCTTAAGTTTTAAATTTGGTTCTATTTAAAAAAAGTATTAAATGAGTACTGTCATTTTCAAAAAAAAATTGTGTTTCATAGTTGGTGTGTTCTTTGGTGTGTTTTTGTTTGCTGTTATTCTGTAATTATTTGTTAGCTATAGTTAAGGTTTTATTTTTAAAAAATATGAACTGTCCATAAAAAAGACATTTCACTTTTTTAAGTTTTAAATTTTGCAATTACAAAAATATTCTAAAACACACCATAAACCAAACACCAAACGTTATTTTTGGAATATCATATTTTTTAAATGGCATTGTTCATCTGATATTTTTCGTAATTGAACCAAATTTAAAATTTAAGCTTTTTGGCACCTTAGCATAAATTCTATGAAGTTTTGTTAATATCCGTTTAGTAGAAATGTTTTGTTTTAATTTCAGTACAAGAACGGTAGTAAAAAGCATTTTATTATAAAAGCAAGCTTTTGGTACATACTGGTACCATCTTCAGGCGATTTCTAAAACAAAACAAGACATTATTTTAAGATAAAATAACAAGTATAAAACATATCGATAGATAGTTTACACAATTAAAAAAACACATGAATAGAAAAAATTGGTTATAAGTGACGATTTTTTAAATTTAAAATTGGTAAAATTTGAAACAAAAAAGAGAGGTTAACTGTAATAAAAAAGAGCAAGTATAAAACGGTGAAAAAGTACAGGATATGTTGAAAAAACAAACGAATTAGACGATTATTTTACAGAAAAAAAGAGGGTTGTACACGGGGACGGTTAGGTAAAAACAAGAAAAGGAGGAAAACACCAAGTTAATTAAGACTAAGCAAATAATAACAACGGCGCAGACGATTCTTGACTATTAAGACTTGGGTTGAGTTTTTTAATATACAACGACTCAGTTGTTTCGAGTTGGCCAGGTGCACAGTTAGCAACAATTTCAAATAAATCCGACGTTAATGGATGATTTTCTGCCTCGCAATGATTCCTAATAGCGGAAAAAGGTGAATTTTTAACCGGTTTTCCGGTACGATTCGAAGTTCCTAAATGCTCGTGCAGTCGGGTTTTAAAGTGGCGATTTGTACACCCAATATATGTAGCTTGGCAGCTACAATTAAATTTGTATATGACTGACGAGCATAAAGACTTCGGAATCGTATCTTTAAAACGGAAAAAATTCTGTAGTCTTTTACCAGGTTTTAAAACAATAAAAACATTAAGTTGTGGATAAAAACGTTTAAAAAATGCTTGTAAATTACGTTGGAGTAAAAAAGAATGTCTTCCAGTAAAACTTATTGAGAAAAATAGTTTAAATTTTGGCGCAGTACTAACAGTTTCAGTTTTGGCCAAAAATAGTTTTGAAATAAAACGAGACACAATATTTTCAATTAGTTTGATTGGGTAGCCGTTTTTTGTAAATAAAATTTTTAAATTAACAATTTCGTCGTGAAACAGTTTGTAGTCGGAACAAATATTGTAAGAACGGTCGAGTAAACACATGATGAGATTGTTTTTGTATTTAGAAGGTATGAAACTGCTAAAGTTTGTAAAAAGGCCTGTGAAAGTTGGTTTTCTGTAAGTATTTGTAGATGTTTTGTTAGTGTTGCGAACCACTCGGACGTCCAGAAAAGAAAGGCAGTTGTCGTGTTCTTTTTCATTTGTAAAAGCGATTGCATGATGCTTCGTATTTAAATAATCAAGAAATTTATCGCAATGCTCTGGTTTTTTAAAAACAAGAAAAGTATCGTCAACGTATCGACGATAAATTAGGGGACGAAAAGATGACGGACATTCTTTTAACCACACAGTTTCTAGCTGTAAAGATACGATTCCGAAGTCTTTATGCTCGTCAGTCATATACAAATTTAATTGTAGCTGCCAAGCTACATATATTGGGTGTACAAATCGCCACTTTAAAACCCGACTGCACGAGCATTTAGGAACTTCCGTTTACCGGAAAACCGGTTAAAAATTCACCTTTTTCCGCTATTAGGAATCATTGCGAGGCAGAAAATCATCCATTAACGTCGGATTTATTTGAAATTGTTGCTAACTGTGCACCTGGCCAACTCGAAACAACTGAGTCGTTGTATATCAAAAAACTCAACCCAAGTCTTAATAGTCAAGAATCGTCTGCGCCGTTGTTATTATTTGCTTAGTCTTAATTAACTTGGTGTTTTCCTCCCTTTCTTGTTTTTACCTAACCGTCCCCGTGTACAACCCTCTTTTTTCTGTAAAATAATCGTCTAATTCGTTTGTTTTTTCAACATATCCTGTACTTTTTCACCGGTTTATACTTATTCCTTTTTTATTACAGTTAACCTCTCTTTTTTGTTTCAAATTTTACCAATTTTAAATTTAAAAAAATCGTCACTTATCACCAATTCTTTCTAGTGTTGTAAAAAGTTACTTTTACTTTTACTTAAAGTAATAAAAGTAACGGATTTTGGATTACCTTTACTTTTACTTTTACTCGACTTTTAAAATTTCAATTACTTTTACTTTTACTCTTACTCGACTTTTGAAATTTCAAATACTTTTACTTTTACTCTTACTCGGATTTTCCTCTGCAAATACTTAAATTAATTTAAGTAAAATTTAAGTAATTTGAAAGGGTAAATTCCCCATGGGCTTTTTGTAAAGTAAATGGCAAGAGAACATTTTTTAAGCCACTAACACGCTAAAACCATTTATTTTGACTAAAAACTTATTAAAATGATAATTTATACATAAAATTAGCAAAAAAACTTTGGAACAGAGCTTTGGAGCTCCAAAAACCGGTGTTTTGCTCCGTTCAAAATTACTTTTATTATACTTTTACTCTTACTTTTACTTTAAAAAATAGGTCTTACTTTTACTTTTACTTTACTTAAATAACATTTTGACCTTTACTTTTACTTTTAATTTACTTCAAGTAAAAAATCACATTACTTTTACTCTTACTTTACTTAAATTAAAATTTTTCAAATTACTTTTACTTTTACTTAAAATAATCCAAAATCAATACTTTTTACAACACTAATTCTTTCTATTCATGTGTTTTTTTCAATTGTGTAAACTATTTATCGATATGTTTTATACTTGTTATTTTATCTTGAACTAATGTCTTGTTTTGTTTTAGAAATCGCCTGAAGATGGTACCAGTATGTACCGAAAGCTTGCTTTTATAATAAAATGCTTTTTACTACCGTTCTTGTACTGAAGGTTGAAACTAGTTGAAACGCGGTAAAACTTTTTTGTAGGCTTTGTGAGGACCACGGAAAATCTTAACAACTAAAACAAAGCAAATTTTGAAAACTGTATTTGTTTGACAAAACAAAACTTCCATAGCATAGTTGTTTCACGCATTAAAAGCTATTTTTAAAGAACGCTAAAACGCTATTTTTGTTTCAAGGGAAGTTTTTCGAGACAAAACAGAAATACTTCTCGCCAATGAACGTATTTTTCGCAGTTGCACAAAGACAGGTATCAAAAAATCGTTTAAGTACATGCCTGACTGTCAATTTGTTGTACCATGTTGTGTCAAATTTAGAATACTTGTGCAAAATGAGCCAGTGTCATTATAAAATGCACGTGACTGTGACTCATTCTGTAGTTAATAGGGTTTTGTTTTATATTTAAATGAGTCACAGGCACACATATTTTATACGAACTGTGGCTCATTTTGCCGCAATAACGACTATATCATCTTGCACAATGAGTCGTTTGAGTTAAGAAAACTTGGAGCTGAGCCAATTTAGATATAATAATAAAAGTTGAAATCTACGATTTTTATTCAATTTAGAATTTTAAAGAGTCCGAAATGACGTCTACACTGTAATATTCGTGATTTGCAAGTATATGTTTTGCTTAACGAAAATCAAAAAGGGAAAAGCAAAAAAGTAAAGATATTCACGTTCATTGGAAACTGATTTTTACCAGGCGCTCATTGGCTAAAAGTGATTTTGTACTTTCTAAATTTTCTTTGTATTTTTTTGAACGAAACAATTATTTTTACTTTACATCTTATAAAAATTATTGTAATCTAAACAAATAATTGTTACTTTTTAACCAATTAGGGTAACTGACTTAATTTCGGCCACCTTTTTTTATTTTTTTGAATAAGTTTTTTCTAGCTTTTTCAATGAAGCCAAAATTTGACCTAAAAATCAAACAATACCTATATTTGTTATTCCAGTGCAAAATTTGAATATTTCTGTTACACTTAAAAATCAGTGAAGGTTTAAACTTTTTTTTTAAAGTGGCCGAAGTTAAGGCGCGTGCCATTTATTTCGGCCACCTACAAAAAACTGGCCATAACTATTGCTTAAACGAACAATAAAAAATTCTAAAGGTTGCAAATTTACCCTTAGGTATTGTTCTTGGTAAATATAACTTAATTTTTCCCGTTTGCGAAGTTTAATAGTTATTAGCAAGACGTTAAATAATTATGTCAAAACCTTAAA
Source organism: Microlaimidae sp. YZB2_3 (assembly GCA_030248175.1). Lineage (NCBI taxonomy): Eukaryota > Metazoa > Nematoda > Chromadorea > Desmodorida > Microlaimidae > Microlaimidae sp. YZB2_3. The sequence continues at coordinate 10,680 of JASAMX010023805.1, read as the reverse complement.
AAAACAAGTTTTAATAACTTGTATTTTTTGTTCAATTTTTATTTTTGGCTTAAAAAACGTCAAAACAAAGTCAAACGAGCAAAAAAAAATTCTTTATAAATACGGTAGTACAATGATATTTAAAAACAGCAAAAAACGGCAGGTTCTTTCACTTAATTTTTAAGGTGGCCGAAATTAACGGAATCTTAAAATACGCAGTTAGTTAAACGCATTGCAAAATAATTTTGAAGAAAATATCAAAACATGAAAATTAACAACTTTGAGCCTTAAATAGAAGATATTTTAAGGTTATATATTGCTTCGTTCTAAATTTGATGCAGTTTAAACACAAAGCAAAAATTAGGAATATCACCAAAAATTCACTTTTTGTATGAAAATGTTGATAATGTAGAATAACAAAAATAAAAAAATTTTGCAATAACACTTTATTCAACATTAATCCAGTTACTTTTGTGCTAGTTCTTTTGTGTTTTAAAAATAAGCCAATTTTCTAACACCCTAAATTGGTGGCCGAAATTAAGGCGTGGCCGAAATTAAGTCAGTTACCCTACTTATTTTTTTGGTTTTTTAAAAATTAATTTGTTAAAAAAAATGTACATATTATTTCTCGGTTCAAAACTCCAAAAACAGGCTTTTGGAAATCTATTAAGTAAATTTAGAGAGTAGCGTTATAATTCTGTTGAAATCTTTAACACCGAACAACTTCCGTTTAAAGGAGCACTGTCACAAATCAAATTCCTATAACGCCCGAACCGGGCTGCTCCTTTAATACTGAACCGATTCAGCTGAAATTTAAAAATGTTGTAGCCTTGTAGTGGAGCACTCTAAATACCAAAGTTGAGTTAGGTAGGTTTGGTATTAAAGGAGCAGTCCGGTTCGGGCGTTATAGGAATTTGATTTGTGACAGTGCTCCTTTAAATAGAAGGGTTTTGACCATGAGGTTTTTATCAATTATAAATTTTTTTAGCTTGAATTATTGATTTAGTCTTAGGTTTTTTAGGATACAAACTTTAGCTGTAGTACTTAATTCGGTCCTAAATTTGATATAAGCATCAAGTTTTTTCTGGTCTAAATTTTTTAAGTCTAGTTACAAAACTGTTGAAGGCAGGTGATATGAAAATGTAGAAAAATCTGGTTTTTTCAATATTTTGTACAGAAAGACGTGCTCAGTATAGGGAAGTCATAAAACTAAATATATTTAGTGTCATAATGTAGTTTAATTAGAAAAATTTTTTGTGGTGCGATTACTTTAAAATAAACAATCTTCTTTTTACAAAGTACGAGAAGAACGAAAATTTTTCATAAAAAAATTATGTCTGAACTGAAAACTAATTTAGTCATATAAAAAATAAATAAAAAAATAGCAGTGATATACCAGTTTAAGCAGATAGAAGGCATTTTTCCAGATAAGCATATTTGAACTTATCAGATGTTTGTGCAGAAAAATGCCACTCTAAGTTTGACAATGATGAGAGAAAATAAATAAACAAACAAGTAATAGTGGTGGTCTTTGGGTTTTGTTAAATTGTAATTAAATTTGCTGCATCCAGTGTCATTTATAATAAACGATCGGATAATTATGTAAACCTTTTGAATATAATTATTTTTCTTTTTTATCTCATTTTTAAAGGCAACTTATTATTTTTAATCTAATTTCACTTCACTATGATTATACTACATTGCTACAGTAGGAAAATTTATCAATTTTTGTTTTTTTCTCTCGTGTAAGTTCAAGAGAGAATTATTGCCGAATTTTGGATGAATAGAAATAAGCATCTATTGGTTCAGTGGATTTTTAAATATTTTTTTTAAATTTACTTCACATAATTTGCATAATCGCTAGAGCAAAGTGTGTTATTTTTAGCTTTTTTACCATGTTTCATCACATTTTTTTCTTCCCTGACTGTCTTCATCCGTTTACTTTGAACTTGTTAGCTAAATTTACTTGCTTCCGCCTTCAAGGCAAGTTTGCAATAAGTGTTTAGATGCAGATTTAGCTGCCAATTAACTGCGTGTATTTTAATGTATGGGACAAAACTACATACCATCAAGCTTCAGGGTATGGGGCAGTATTAGCTTTGATTTGAGTGGTGTAGCTCTGAGACAGTTTTGGCTTTTTAAATCAATTTTTACTACCTGCCTCTATCAGTAAAGGTCTATTCATACTTATGACAAAACGTCCTTTGGACAAAGTCCAAAGGACAAACCAAAACGTCCTTTGGACAAGCCAAAACGTCCTTTGGACTTTGTCCTTTGGACGAAGTATGAACGCTACTCAGAATTTGTCCTTTGGACTTTGTCCAAAGGACAAAATCCAAAGGGAAAAGTCCAAAGGACAAGAAGTATGAATACGTTGTCCTTTGGACTTTTCCCTTTGGACTTTGTCCTTTGGACAAAGTCCTTTGGACTTTGTCCAAAGGACGTTTTGTCATAAGTATGAATAGACCTTAATTTTACTGCCTCCGATTTTTTACTCCGTTTCCTTCTACCTACATCCGAGGAAGCATGTTTTCCCTTCATCTGCTTCAGCCCTTCTGGAGACGTGTTAAAAAAAAACTTACCGTGATAAGTTAAGTTCTTCTTTTTTAGTTGTGTTTTTTGTGTTTTAAATAATGCTTTAAAATCTATATGTTTTAATATCAATAAAAAGGTTGTGGTGAACGTAACAACATTTTTGTATGATTTAATAAAAATTTTTTAAAAAATTTAATATGTATGAATTTGCTCAGTTCTAAATTCCCTCGGATTGTAGAGCCACATACTGTTCGTGTTTTTTTTATTTGTGCTATTTCAAATAATCCTTTTTTGTTATGAAGCAGGTTTAAAGCTTGTAGTTTGTCATGACAGTTGATTTAATACAGTAATTTTTAAAGTATCAGTCGAAATACTTTTTTTAAACAACAGTTACATAATTTATTTTTTTGCGCTGGCCCCAAGTGGTCATTTTTTGCGGTTCTAAGTTCCCAAAAATTTTTTTGACAGCTCCACATTCAATACTATTATCAATACTGGCTTGAAAGACCTCAAATGGTAGTATGTGGATACTAATACCATTTTACATACGTTATATATATTCGTTACACAAGTTTTTTTAATTTAGGTGTCTGACTTTTTAAGTCAAAATTTTTAAAACAATTAAAGGTATCAACTGTCAAGCAATTTATTAATCAAAAAGTTTAAATTTTTTCAAACACTTTTGCAACTTCTGCAAACCAATAGGATTCATTGATATAATATCATGACATTTTTTATCCGTTTATCCTTTTTCTTTTGTTTGTGAATTATTTTTAGCAGTTTATGATATATTTTTTATCTTATTTAATTTTTAGTGGCAGAAGATATTTTATCCGATAAACGTATTTTCGTTTCTAGGTGTTTTTATGAACCTAATTAAAAGAATAAACAAACAAAAACCATGCCCCACCTGTGATTTTTTTGTTTAATATTCAACAAACATTGAATTGAAATGCCTAATATTTATTTTTAATATAAAAACGTTTTCTAAATGTTTTAATAAAATCTTATGGTGGTTTAAAAAGACAAAATAAAATAATTTACTTATTTTATAATAAACAGTTTAACCGATAAAGATATATTGGACTTAGATGTTTTGTATAACACTAAAATACAAATTAAAAAATTTATCTATTATATAAAATATCAAGCGATAAAAATATTTTTTTAGATATGTTTTTTTTTAATTTTCACTAAATTCTGTTGAGATAATTTTTATCAAACCTAAAAAGATTTTTTTGCTTAGGAAATTAAAATTACGTTTTAAAACAATATATTTTCACCGAATTTTGCCTGTTTTTATTTTTGATATATAAATAAATAACCAGATTGTTAGTATTTTGCTAAGATGGAGTACCCAGTCCATATATCGCTCAGGCACATTTTGTATCCCCAATGACACGTCATAAACCGTAGTTTTTTATTAGGACTTTCGAGGGCTCTAATTATGGCTTTGTTTTTTCGCGTGTTTTTTTCATTTTGTGGTTTTAATGGCTTAAATTAAGTAAGTGCCTAGTTGGGCGTTTTTGATTTAAGGAGGTCTCTAATCGTGGTCGATCAATGTATTTTTGCTTTATTTTTATATTTGCCTTTATAATTGTGGTATTTATACTTGCGTGTAAATATATTATGACTAAATACACACGACAAAATAAAGTTTGATTGATTAATTGATTGATTAATAGAAGATATACTGTACAATCAAGTGACCCTAGGCTTAAAACAATAATTTAAATTAAATTTTGTTTTCTTATATTTTCTTATAACTTTCATTACTTCACTGGCTTTCTAAATTTCATAAATACACACCTTTTTAATTACATAAATACAAACCTCCAATTTTATTTTATTTTTTACCTAAAAATCGTTTTTTATTATCATCAAGTTTTTTGAGTATTTGAATATCTAAACAAAAAACTATCAAAAATTTATAATTTCGATCCACCCACACTCCTTATAAAAAATAAAACTTCAGCAAGTTTTTTTACTACACCATCTTTATCCAATCCTTTTAAGTTCTTTTTTTCGATTATTTACCAGCGAACTTGTGGTCAATAGAGTCGAGGGAACTCGCCAATGGACTTCGGAGCCGGAAATAGGAAGGGCCACGATGTAAGTGAGAAATTTGGAGCCAGAAATTGGAAACTAGGAATTGAAAGTAAAAATGGTTTAAAACACACACACCTGAGCCTAAACCTAAGCCTAAATCGAAACCCAAACTCATTACTCTTTATTTAAGGCTGAAAGGTTCCATTTATCGCGACTCGAAAAGTTTTTAAACTTTTTCTGCGGCTCTAAGTACCCTTCTTGCGGTACAAATCCCCTACCCTACCACAGGAGGGTTTTGGGCTCCTGATCAAGTTGCAACCGTATGAACTCGTGCGTCAGGTTCAAAATTAATTTTTTTTTATTTTAATACTAAGAGTTAGGCTTTTGTTAAATATAATTATTATCGTAACTTAAATATTTTAACAATATTTAGAAGATAACTTCAATTATATAAGAATCAATTTTGCCATGTTCTTTGTTTTTGTATTCATACACATCCGGGTTTAATGACATATAAAAACCGCATAAACCCGAACACAAAACGTGCCTTGAGTTAATTCTTGGCGAGAAGCACTATGCGTTTAGACTTTTGCTAAAATTAACGACATCGCGAACCCCCAATATAATCAGGTTTAAAATAATGATATCAAAGCCGAATTAATGCTTCTAAATGGAATTCGCATTGCAACTCAAAATGTAGATATACGGAATTTTTTTAATGAATGTAATGCTTGTAAAGCAGCCAAGTGATCACTCTTTCCCAACCACAAAGATGAGAGATAGTTTGATTATGTGTCGCAAATTTAATGTAAGCGTGGCTGTATGCCATTCAGGCATTTGATTTTTAAGTAAGCACCAATTTTACAAAAACCTACACCGTTTTTATGTTACTTTTTGTTTTTCGAATTGTGCAAAAATAAGTGTTTATATTTTACTTATAGGCGTTTCTGATGCAAATACCTGTTTAGAACTCAATTAAAAAATTTTTGTAATTATCATTTAAGCAATTTTTGCGCACGAATTTTTATGGTAATACCAAAAATATATAATACTTTATAATATATTAAGGAAAAATATGACACTCAGTCTCAGAAGTGAATTTATTTGGTGCCATTTTTTGAGCACTGCCATTAAGTGTTGTGCGCATAAAATGGCAAAACAACTGTTCTTATTGAGGCATGTGTCGTGTAAATGGGCACTGCTAAAAATGTAGCTGTGTTTTTGCGCATATCCTAGCATGCTAACTGGAACGCAATGCATTTTGAAGAACACTGCACTTTTTTGGCAATCTAGTGCCCATATATGCGCATATACTGCACATAAAATAGCACAACTGCGGGAAACAAAAAAATAAACCCACTAAAAAATCACTACTTAGTTTGCACACTGTACACAAAATACAAACTTTTAGTATAGACATACAAAAATAAAATCCAATGCAATACATAAATAGATCTTTTTGTTTATAGGATTATAGGATTATATTGGATTTTATTTTTGTGTGTCTATACTAAAAGTTTGTATTTTGTGTACAGTGCGCAAACTAAGTAGTGGTTTTTTAGTGGGTCTATTTTTTTGTTTCCCGCGGTTGTGCTATTTTATGTGCAGTATATGCGCATATATGCGCACAAGATTGCCAAAAAAGTGCAGTGTACTTCAAAATGCAGTGCGTTCGAGTTAGCATGCTAGGATATGCTCAAAAACACTTCTACATTTTTAGCAGTGCCCATTTACACGACACATGCCTCAATAAGAACAGTTGTTTTGCCATTTTATGCGCACAACACTTAATTGCAGTGCTCAAAAATTGGCACCAAATAGTTTCGCTTCTGAGACTGAGTGTCATATTTTTCCTTAATATAATATATAGTATTATATATTTTTGGTAATACTATTTCAATTTTTTTTTCGTTGCTTGTTTTATCAATAGTTTGAAGCTAGATTAATTTTAGACAAAAACTTTAGTTATACAAAAATATAATGTGTGTCAAACATCATTTTTTTATTCCAAGGTGAACCGCTAAAATTTATTTAATATAATTGGATACATATTTATAAATTTAAAACTGTCACGAATAAAAAACTATGAATTAATACTTTTATACCTTTTATTAACCAACTTTTTTTATTTTGAATTCCCTGACAAAACTAAAAGTTATTTATTTATTCTTAAAGAATTGCTTAAATTTTCTATAAATAGAAGAACATCTTTAAATATTTAGTATTTTTACGAAAGTAATTAAATTTTTAAATGAAAAAAAAATCGAGGTTTATTTCAAAATGGGATCGAAATATTTATATTTTAAAAACTAATAAAATACAAATAAAATGTTTGTTTTTTAACTATCTTGTATCAAATATAACGAGTTTTTAATCATGCAATTAAGGGCAATGTTTGCTTTTTATTTCTATATTTTTGGAATACTGTATATTGTTATTTGTAAAAATAAATGTGTTTCCTCGGATCTCCAACTTTTTTGAAGGTTTTAAGAAAATCTGGAGCCCGGTAGCTTCGGGGGCCAGTTGTATAAAACGTTTAAGGGTAATTATTCCCTTAAATTTGAACTTAAATGGTGCAAAAAAGCTAATTTACCTCAAGTGCGTTGCACAGACAGTTTCATTTAAACGTTTACTTAAGGTAAAAAACTACAGTTCCAAAAATTTCTTTGATTTTTCCAAAAACAACGCTCGGGGGTTTTCGGGAGTCCTGATTACGAATCCGAACTTCGTTTTTTGATTTAACCCCCAAGGGGGCGCTAGGGGGGGTAGCGACTCCCCTAGGGGGACACTCTGACTCTACCCCGGTTTTACTTCAAAACCACCTCAAAACACGTACTCGGGGTTGAATAATGTACAGTATTGTATTGTACGTACAGTATTGAATAATGTACACCTTTTTTAATTAAAAAATTGAATATAAAAAAAACATTTTTTTGGTGTTAAATATAACTCCCAGGGGGATTCGAACCTAGAGCTCTTGTATTCTGAGTCCTACGCTCTAACCACCTGGCTCCTGCTCCGTCACCACACCACTCGGCTCCTTTGTTAAAAACAACTTTTAAACGAACGTTTCAAAATGTGGTTTCCCAAAAAAAATGAAAATTTGTTTACAAACCGATTTTAAACAAATTAGGGTAACTGACTTAATTTCGGCCACGCCTTAATTTCGGCCACCAATTTAGGGTGTTAGAAAATTGGCTTATTTTTAAAACACAAAAGAACTAGCACAAAAGTAACTGGATTAATGTTGAATAAAATGTTTTTGCAAAAGTTTTTTATTTTTGTTAGTCTACATTATCAAAATTTTCATACAAAAAGTGAATTTTTTGTAATTTTCCTAATTTTTGCTTTGTGTTTAAACTGCATCAAATTTAGAACGAAGCAATATATAACCTTAAAAAATCTTCTATTTAAGGCTCAAAGTTGTTAATTTTCATGTTTTGATATTTTCTTCAAAATCATTTTGCAATGCGTTTAACTAATTGCGCATTTTAAAATTCCGTTAATTTCGGCCACCTGAAAATTTAGGTGAAAGAACCTGCCGTTTTTTGCTGTTTTTAAATATTATTGTACTACCGTATTTATAAAGAATTTTTTTGCTCGTTTGACTTTGTTTTGACGTTTTTCAAGCCAAAAATATAAATTGAACAAAAAATACAAATTATTAAAACTTGTTTTTTTAGGTTTTGACATAATTATTTAAAGTCTTGCTAATAACTATTAAAGTTTGCAAAAGAGAAAAATTAAGTTATATGTACCAAAAACAATACCTAAGGGTAAATTTGCAACCTTTAAAAAATTTTATTGTTCGTTTAAGCAATAGTTATGGCCAGTTTTTTGTAGGTGGCCGAAATAAATGGTACGCGCCTTAATTTCGGCCACTTTAAAAAAAAAGTTTAAACCTTCACGGATTTTTAAGTGTAACAGAAATATTCAAATTTTGCACTGGAATAACAAATATAGCTATTTTTTGATTTTTAAGCCAAATTTTGGATTGATTGAAAAAGCCAGGAGAAACTTATTCAAAAAAATACAAAAAGGTGGCCGAAATTAAGTCAGTTACCCTATATATCAAAATGGAGAACTCAAAGAGTTAGAAACATTGGCGTTGTTTATTTAAAAATTGTATAGAGATCTACTGAGAAATTAGGCTCCAAAGTTAATAAAATTTTCTCAAAAAACTCTTCAAAATGTCGGGTTTTCTCGGGTTATTAACATACGATTTTGCTGAAAACAACAGGAAAGTTTTATCTACTCGTCTTCTAATTACGTACAAAAAATTTTTAAAATCGACACGCACAAAAAAATTTTATATGTCATTTTGTGAAAAAAAGTGACCAAAGTCCTCTCCTCGTTTTGGTTCCTTAATTTGTTTGTTTATTTAAATAAAATTAAAAATTTTCAGCACAATAAATTTAAGATTGGATAAAGAATAGATTCATTTTTGGTTTTTAAGTGTTTTTATCAAAAAATCCAATAACTTAAGCCAAAAAACCGCAACAAAACACCTAATTCTGCATAAAACATGAAAATAAGTGGTCGATTTAAGATTATTTGATGAAATAAAGTAATTTTTGAAGCAGTTTAATATAGAATTCATTTATTTATTACTGTGTTAATATAAATGTTTGCACTTTTATGTGTTTTAATTTATTTTTGCAGCAATATTTAGTTTTAAATGTTAACAGAAATTCCCTTACAATGTAGTACGTACGCCCTAAATTGAAGTTAAGGGAAATCGTTTACGTGCAACCGACTAAAGAGAAAACTTAACCTAGGGAGATTACTGTATTTAAGGGAAAACGTAAGGGATTTTTTTTACTCTGCTAAGGGATTTTTATGCAACCGGCCCGGAACTCCGCCCTAAATTTGTACAATTTAACGAATAATTAAATAGTAATACCGTAAATTCGTTTCTTAGAATTTTTTTTTGAAAATTAAATTTTTTTTGAAAACTTATTTAAAAAATAAACAAAACTCTTGAAAATGCATGTAAAATATCTTAGAACAAATATTAAATTTAAATAAGCTTTAAATTGCTGATTTAAAGAGTGGAGTTCCAAAGCTTCAGAGGGAGCTGTGCTTTACAAGGCCGGATTTTTTAAACATGATTGTGGAAGGTAGAAACATCATTAGCGAAAATAACTGGAGAATTTATGCAGTAAGGGGTTTTTTATGTCAGTAACAGGTGCTGAAATCTAAACTTAAAATCATAAAATCATTAAGTGTCTTTTAACTTTAAAAGACAAAAATCTGCAAACTTTAAAACCGATATCCTTACAAAGAATTCTTAAAATAAAATACTTTTTGCAGAATCACAATTTTCATTAAAAATTAGCTACATTATTATCAAAATAGTATTTATCGCAACCTAAAGCAAATAAGCGTGTTATGTTAAATATTGGTTTTCACTTAGTTCAAAAATCTCTAAACACCTGTTTTTATTTGCAAACAAAAATTTGTATAGGATTTTATATGAAATCTATCAAAGCGTATAAAATATATCCTTAGATTTAATTTTATGGTATGCATTTTTAAGCTCTAACCAAGATTAAATGTTTATTTGCGTATCCTGCAATATTGGCATCCGATTGATTTTATTTTTTACGCGTTTAGCTTACGGCTAATGGTAATGCTATTGTTCCTTTAAAATTCAGGATTAAAGAAGCAATCTGCTAAAGAATATTTTTTTTAATGATGGGTTTTCACTACAAGGGAATTAAAGCTGCCCAATTAAATGACTTAAAAATTTGGCTTATTTAGCTAATATTTATTAAACAAAACAATTTAAATAAAACTTCCAATATTTTAACAACTAAAGTTAAATGATTTTTGTATATATTGCGAAAAAACGGGATTTTATACAAATATTGCGTTTTCCGCTTATTATAGCTCCGAAACTGTCCGGGGTACATATATATGTGCTCGATACGTCTGCTTTATATTTGTACTAATTTTTAAAAGCTTAGGGTCGATAGAGTCGAGGGAACTTGGATCCGAAAATAAAAATCGCTAAAACCTATATCTAAACCTAAACAAAGCCTAACAAAAGGTCCAAAAATTTTCCGGCGGCTCCAGGTTCCCTACTTGCGGCTCAAAAGATCCCGTACAATTTTT
>JASAMX010023801.1:0-12716 GCA_030248175.1 Microlaimidae sp. YZB2_3 | reverse complement strand
GTATTCTTCGTTCAGTTACGTATTGCTCGCCAAGGTACCGCCCTCTTACTATCTATCTATCTATGAACAACATCAAAAATTTGACTCGTGCATACACTACCTATGTGAGGCCCATGTTGGAATATGGAAGTAAAACAGGATGTTAACTTAATTGAGCGTGTCCGAAAAAACTGCACACGAAGGCTGTTTAGAAGATGTGATCTTTGTTATACAAATTATGACAATAGGTTGAAATTTTTGAAACTACAGAAGCTTAGTGAGAGACGTACTATCATAGATATTACAGAATGTAACAAAATTATTCATGTAATTGTAATTTATGATTCATTTATTATTTATTATTGAACCCAATGATTGTTTCTATTTCAATCGAAACTGTACTAGATGTCACTCAATAAAACTAAAAATTCAAAAACGAGAAAAACACCGCAAGTTTTTTAAGTAACAGAATTGTTTCCAAATGGAATGCTCTTTCTGAAAAACAAGTTTCTGTTAACTCGTTAACTGTATTTAAAAACAGTCTTTTAAACAGCTCATAATACTCTCTAAAACATCTTACTGGTTTTGACTTTTCGAATTGCATGCTGTAACAGTAAATATATCGTACACCGTCAACCAAAACGGTTTTTTACTGGCATACCAGTAAGAAAATACTGGTTGCGTCAGTAACCAGTAAAAAAATTGCTGGTTTCACTGGTAACCAGTAACTGTAACACTCTTTAAGTTACTGGTTACCGGTGAAACCAGCAATTTTTTTTACTGGTTACTGACGCAACCAGTATTTTTTTACTAGAATGCCAGTAAAAAACCGTTTTGGTTGACGATGTACGATATATTTACAGTTAGAGCATGCAATTCGAAAAGTCAAAACCAGTAAGATGTTTTAGAGAGTATATGCTTATAAATATAAGCTTTTGAGTCGTTTTCCAGTAAACCAATTTTTCATGTTTGTTTTGCGACCGCGATCGATTCGCAGACTTTATATTATAAGTGTTTGTGATATGACTAGTTTTAATCTTCAAGGGATACAAAAACAATATGTTGTCCCTAAAACGCACCAATACAAAAAAAAGTAAAATAGAATGATAATCTTTACAAAACTTACTTCCAAGAATATTGGTTTCAGAAAAACCATAAAATTCCAGTTTAAAACCAATATAATTATCACGTTCAGTTGGATTTGTGTCAAATTCAGTAAAAATGACTCTAACAATTCTTGCTTTTAAAGTTTTCGAAAGGTGAAATTTTGCTTCATCCAAATTTGTGTAATTCTTGTAATTTAAAACAATATCCTGAAACAAATCGATATAAACAAAAAATAAATTAATTATATTATTTTATTGGTTGTGGCTCTATTTTTTTTAATCTTTTAAAAAAAAACTGAAATATAAAAAATAGAAAAGATTCTTTCTAATTTAAAATCTATAAAAATCGATAAAGTTAATTTTTGTGCCATTTTTAAAACCGGTTTAGTAAACGAGATTAAAAAAAAGTTTTAAACTTCAAAAATGATTGAGTCTGGCGACAACACTTAGGCTTTAAAATGTTATATCTTAAAAATGGCGACATGAATTATTACTGTGTAGCTTAGACTTTCGGCTATAAGATAAATCTAAAAAAGTGATGTTCATCAATGACGCCATACTTACGGCGGATGCAGTGGAAAAAAAGCTAGACCTTAAAAAAGCAAAAATTTGTTATTAAGTTCTCTCCGGACAGTTTGCTTAAATATGGAAAATCGCGATTTTTGGTATACGAGATCTCGTGAAATACAGAAATGTTTCCATAAAAAAGTAATATGGGTGTTAAAAAAGCAGTTACAGAAATTAAGCTTAAGCTTAAAACTTAAGCTGTTCTACTTTAGTCACGTAGCAAAAGGTTCGACGGGGACTAGCTCAGAATACTAGTTAACAGCTGCAATGATAAACAATAGTTTATCTAACGATGTCAGCAGGCGATTCTGCGAAAAAACCTGGTCTCAAAAAAAACTTTTTTGATAGTAAGAAATAAGTAATGCCGTTTGATATGCTATAAGACAAACCTATAGGAGTATTTCCTAAAAAATTTACGTAAAAATCGATCGCTTAATTTTTTGTAATTTTTAAGGAAAAATTTGCTTACAAATCCGAATTAACCAACACGCCTGGTATTCTCTGCGCATAAAATAAACAAGAATCAATTATATATTAATCATGTGTAGTTTTTTGGGCTGTCCTAAAAATTTTAAATTTTTTTGTGAGGGTGACCTTGGAAAATTTTTTTAGGGGATCGCAGAAAAAAAAATCAAACAAAAGTTTTAGTACCTTGATTTTTCTCTGTTTTTACGGCAATTTAATTATATTTTTAGTTTTGCTGCTTTAAAAATACTTGTTTTAATTTTTAACTGCGTTAGTTTTGTAAAGATTTTCATGCATAGCTATCCTACTTGAAGTTAGAAATAACACGGAAGTGGAAGTGCTACGGCTGGCTGAAAAATTCCCTTGAATTTTGCAATTTGTTTTGGAAATTGAGCAGAAGAGGGTATTCAGACTTTTTTAAACGTGCGGTACAGAGCCAAACTTTTCTATTTGATTTTGATGTTTTTTCGTGAAAACCTTACCCCTGTCCCTAATAGCCCACAAAACTTGTTTTTTATGTATCATTTAATGTAAGACATTTTTTTAATGTTTGTTTTGTTTTTTGTAACATTGTACTTTTATTTTCATGGTTATTGTTAAGAATATATAGTTAAGAATAAACACTAAAAAATTATCTGTCAAAATAATTTTTAATTAAATATCAAGCTCAATACATGGCAAATATTTTTGACTGCAAGGCAGAAATCTTTCTGAATTTATTTTAATAAACAACATGATATATTTAAAAAATTTTCCCCTTGTAAACAATTATATGTCACGCGGCATTAAGTTTTTATTTATACCCGAGGCAATTGTAACCCAAGAACTGCAACTTCTCTCTGAATATCACGGTCAGTAATATGAGCAAGAATTCCTCCGGAGTTCCAACAAGTATCTTCAGACGTCTGAAAATCAGCAGGAGTGTCGCTCAGCACATAGCAGTGACCTCGGTATTCCTTTGTACGAGAACTGACTGTTCGATTTTGACAAGGAATATAAGCTGCATTAAAAAAATTAACTTTTGCAAATTTTAGATACTAATCATAACATTAACATTTGTTAAAAAATTCTTAATTTCCCACGAGTAAAATGTGGGTCAAAAATCAATTTTTTTCGAAAAGGGGAGAGAGGGGGGCACGCATGGTACCGCTCATATGGGAACTAAGTAGTTTTGTAAAAAATAATGATTTTCGATTATTTTAAGTAAAAGTAAATCAAAAAATTTAAATTTTACTATAGTAAGAGTAAAACTAATTTGTGATTTTTTTTGTTTAAGTAATGTAAAAGTAAAATTAACGGGTCGAAATTATATTTAAGTAAAGTAAAAGTACGACCTATTTCTTTAAGTAAAAGTAAGAGTAAAACTATAATAAAAGTAATTTTGAAATCGAACAAAATACCGGTTTTCGAAGCTCCAGAGTTGCGTTCCGGTTTTTTTGCTAATTTTATGTATAAATTTTCATTTTAATAAGTTTTTTTGCATAAATATAAATGGTATTTAGCGTTTTAGGCTGCAAAAACTCTTTTTCTGCCACTCATTTTCCAACAAGCCTATAAGGATTTGTGTCGTTAAAATTAATTAAACTTTACTTTTTTAATTAAAAATTACACCTTTTTTGTTAAAAAATGCAATTTAATAATAATAAATGTTGTGTTTTCAGTGGCGATGTACACAAAAGGATTCCAAAACAGTAGTTTATTTGCTAACAGGAACAAATAAACAGCAGCAGTAGCAAAGTAGCACAAGGCAAAGCAGCAGTATAGTATAGCCAGATGGGCCTTGTTCCTGAATCAGTATGAATACTCCATTGAATACCGAAAAACTTCTCACCATGGAAATGCTGATGCTCTAAGTCGTCTGCCAGCTGGACCAGACACCTTCTTTGACAGAGAGGAGGATGGAGTAGATGTTGACACTGTTTGCTCAATCAGGACCATTGGATTACAGCTGAAGCTGACTGACCCTGGAGTCTTGGCTAAAGAAACATCCAAAGATACAGTCCTGTCTACAGTGATGCGGTACACTAGAGAAGGATGGCCAGCTCACTTAGCTTCTGATGAAGGTTCCACAAATACTCCTGACAAAGACACTGATGAGGACACGCCTATCAGTGAAGGCTGCTCTGTGAAGGATTTCAAGAAGATAGCTAGTTACCTAAGCATTGCCAGCGGGTGCCTACTTTATGGGTCTCGGGTAGTAATCCCTGTGTCATTGCAACGACAAGTCTTGGAGCTGCTTCATTTGGGACATTTTGGCATGCAGCGTATGAAGCAGCTTGCACGCACTGCAGTCTACTGGCCAATAATTGATGCTGACATCATGGAAGCATGTCATCTATGCACCTCTTGTGCAGAACATCAAAACAAGCCATCAAAACCTGCAGTTCACCCCTGGATGCTACCAGAAAAACCATGGAGCCGACTACACATTGACCATGCTGTTAATTTCATGGGAAACAACTGGCTGGTGATGATTGATGCTTACTCCAAGTATCCCTGCATACATGCGACAAGTTCAACTTCTACAAAAGCTACTACCAACCTGCTGGAAGAGGACTTTGCTCATTTTGGTTACCCTCATACCATTGTCTCAGACAATGCTACTACTTTCACATCTGAAGAGTTCCAGCAGTGGTGCAGGGAACGAGGAATTGTACACTTAACAGGTGCGCCATATCACCCTGCTACAAATGGAGCTGCTGAACGCCTAGTTCAATCTTTCAAGCAGGCTCTAAAGAAATCATCTTTGGCACCAAGGATGGCACTGCAAGAATTCCTGCAACATTACAAGCGCACACCTTTGCCTACTGGATTTTCACCCAGTGAATTGCTAAATGGACGTCAAATCCGCTGCAAGATTGATGTCCTACTGCTTTCACCTCCAACCCGGGCTCAAGGAAAGCAAGCCCAGTTGGCCACAAAGTTTCAAATGAAGGAAAATTCTTCAGCGCAGATTGCTAAGATGTGGTCCTATTCTGTAGGAACACCTTGCTATGCCTTGTACTGTGGTCCAAAACGTGACAAGGATTCACGTTGGGTATCTGCAGTGGTCACGAAAGTTTTTGAATCAAGAAGCGTTAATGTCAAGGTTTGCCCCTGTGGTCCAACTTGGCGCAGACACCTGGAACAACTCCGACCTCGCTATGGAGTTCATGAAGATGAGGATCCTGGAGAAGCCCCTGTGCAAAAGAATAAAACTGCATACACTTCAATTCCAGAGCTAAAAGACTTGGAGTATAATGAACTGCCAGCAGCTAACGAAAAGAGGAATCCACGCCTACCAACTGGAGATGAATATGGGATTCACAACCCTCGCCGCTCCAAACGAAATCAGAAGCAGAAGACTAAGACTTGCTGTAATTAGACTGATCGCCTTCGGTGGGATAACCTCAGGCTGGCAGGGAGGAGAATTGTTCTAGAAGGTTCCTAATACAATCTTAGGAAAACATTTTACTTAAATAATTTTATCACTGTAGTTTATATCAAGGTATTAGCGGTTTGTAAAGTACCTTAACATTGCTAATCCATTGGGGTTTCCCCGCGCAGGTTCGAATCCTGCTTGTCACGCCAGTAAATCCTTGTTGTGTTTTCAGTGGCGATGTACACAAAAGGATTCCAAAACACTAGTTCATTTGCTAACAGAAACAGATAAACAGCAGCAGTAGCAAAGTAGAACAAGGCAAAGCAGCAGTATAGTATAGCCAGAGCAGTAATGACAAAGCACAAAGAAAGGCAAATATACACAACAATAATCAGGAGCTAACAGGCCCCATTTATATACCAGCAAAGCATGCTTCCAGAAGTTTCTAGAAAATTCTTAGCCAATGAGCATTAGGTAATATGACCTCACTTTCCAGAATGTTCTAGAAGGTTCTACATACAATCTTAGGAAAACATTTTACTTAAATAATTTTATCACTGTAGTTTATATCAAAGTATTAGCAGTTTGTAAAGTACCTTAACAATAAATTAAACCTATACATAATTTAAAAGTATATGTGATGAATAAATGGCAAATAAAAGTAAACCTCAAAGATTTTGTCAACATAAATTTTTACACAAAAGCTGAAAAAAACAAGGCGATATTTTTTGACAAATAAAAACGAAATCAGTGGGTAAATTTTTAAATACTTAAAGTAAATATAATAAAAAAAGGCAAATTCGTGTACAGGCAATAAAGCTAACAATAATACAAATATTTTTTTTATTTATTACAAAGAAGGTTCTAAATTATTACTGCACAATATGAAAACAAAAAACTTACATATTAGGATATCTGACTTAATTTCGACCATTAAAGTAGGGTGTTAGAAAATTGGCTTATTTTTAAAACACAAAAGAACTAGCACAAATGTAACTGGATTAATGTTAAATAAAGTGATTTTGCAAAAGTTTTTTATTTTTGTTATTCTGCAATATCAACATTTTCATACAAAAACTGAATCTTTTATGATTTTCTTAATTTTTGCTTTGCGTTTTAACTGCATCAAATTTAGAACGAAGCACTATATAACCTAAAATATCTTCTATTTAAGGCTCAAAGTTGTTAATTTTCATGTTTTGATATTTTCTTCAAAATCAATTCGCAATGTGTTTAACTAACCGCGCATTTTAAGATTCCGTTAATTTCGGCCACCTTAAAAAATTTTATTATTCGTTATTAAAAATATTAAAAATTTTATTATTCGTTATTTATTATTAGTTAAAAAATTTTATTATTCGTTTTGGCAATAGTTATAGCCATTTTTTCTAGGTAGCCGAAGTTAAAGGCTCGCGGCTTAATTTCGGCCACTATAAAAAACTTTAAACCTCCACTGATCTTTAAGTGTAACAGAAATTTTAAAATTTTGCACTGAAATAACAAAAATAGCTATCGTTTAGCTTTTAGAACGAATTTTGGGTCGATTGAAAAAACCAAAAAAAACTTATCCAAAAAAAATGAAAAAGGTAGCCGAAATTAAGGCAGCTTCCCTAAAAATAAGAAAAAAATGCGAAAAGAATTTTAAAAAATTTTTTAAAGTAAGCAGTTTCTATCGTTTTAAATTTTTTAAATGTTTACTAAAAATCTTGACAAAATAATCTACAGCATCACTCTTTAATTATTTACGGAAACTGTACAAAATATGGCGGAACTTTGGAGCTCCAGGTAGGTCATAAGCTCCTAAAGATCGAGCTTCGCTCTTGACCTACGAAGCTGTGAGTTCCGGGAAACATCACTAAAGGCTGGTTCATACTTATGATAAAACGTCTTTTGGACAAAGTCGAAAGGACAATTTTAGAAAAGCCAAAACCTTTTTTGGACAAGGCAAAACGTCCTTTGGACAAAGTCCGTTGTTCCCATTGTCCGTTGAAATTTGTGCAAAGGACAAGATCCAACAGACAGTTTGACGCTGTGTTTGTTCTTTGGACTTTGTCCAAAGGACGTTTTGTCATAAGTATGAACCAGTCTTAATACATAAAATACTTAATACTTAAAACGATAGTTATACAAAAAGCTTATGACGCTGTGGGGAAGAAGGTGGGTTTTTTGTTGCTTAGTATGTTTATGTCCAGTGTTTAGTAGGTTTTTTACTATTTCCTATTTCCAATGGGAGATATAGTGTTAAGATTTTGCTCCAATGTAAAATTTTTGTCCCCATCGCAGCAGGCTTTATAACAATTTTGCAAATAAAATTGTCCTGGGAGCGAAATCTCCAGAGAAAATTGTGCTGAAAGCGAATTTTTCGGGAGCATAATATTCAAAAAGAATTGTTCAATGCTAAACTGACGGCCACGTCAGGATTTTAAGGACCCTCAAAATGTCATATTGGATTCGTGATCACATTATATGTGTTTTGCTTTCTGGGGAATGATGGTGAAAGGAGCTGTTTTAGCCAATTAGTTTTTGGGAAAAAATTGATCTCCAATGAATAACAGATCCTTATTCTTTTTCCTAAACACTAATTGGCTAAAAGTGATTCTATGACGTCATAACTCTGTGAAGATATATAACACTGAACAACTTCTATTTAATTCAGAGGATTTTTACCATGGTTGCAGCGAATTTTTGAAAAAAAAAATTTTTAATTTATTTAGTCTTTTTATCTTCATATATAATACATTTTTACATGGCAATTATACCAGTGTATTAGCCATTATATAGTTATTATTGCATTAGAATGTATTATGTCTAAAATTGCTTATTATAAAGTATACTTACGTGCAGTGTTCACTTTGAAGTATGAATATATCATCGAAAAGGTATGTCTTGAAGATCTAAACAAAAAGGAGTGAAGAATGACGTACGACTTTTTAATGAAACTATAAAAAATAGCTCCATAAAACAAAACAAAAAAATGGCTAATGTCTTGCACATGTTTTAAAAAAACCCATGCTCACAGGTTTTTTAAACAGACACAAAATTTTTTTCATAATGTAGTATAAAAATTTCGCATTTCTTGTGTGTAAGAAGCAATAATTTTAACCCATTGGGATTTTTTTCAACCAAAACGCTATGCATATCCGCAGAGAAGATATTGCGCGCCAGTGCTGCACTGTGTTAAACTCTGCGCTATCGCCGCCTGGATGCGGAATTTAATACAGTGCAGCACTGACGTAAAATCCCTTCTGCGGATTTGCAGCGGAAAGAATCCCAAAAGTTTAAGAATCATCGACAATAGCTTTTTGCGTTTTTTAGGAAGTTTTTTCTAAAAAATGCACTATTTTTTTCTAAAATTTTTTTATGAAAGCAAAAATAATTGATTAATTTCATTTTTTGCACTTAATGACATTCGTGCAGACCCCTTGCTGAATTATTTGGTTGAAATCTAGCTTCTTAAATTAGAACTGAGAACGCACCGCTGCTACTCAATCTTCGTTACTACAACACAAAGAGTTATCATAAAAAATTTTAAAAATGCTATTAAGAATGATTTTTAGAACTTGTTTATCATAAGCTTTTAGGACCTTTTTAAGTAAATCAATTGTGATAAGCTGAAATGGGGAATCTCCGAAACACCGAAACTGACTTTTTTCTGGAACTCAAATTTTCAAAAATCCAGAACAGGACCCCGGAACTGAAATTTTAAATTAAGTAAAATCGGAATAGAAAACACAAAAACAAAAATAATGTTATTTTAATTTACTCTTTTAAAACACTCAAAAATTATAAATTTGCTTAAAGGCTTTAAAATATAAACCTAGTTCAAGTGTTGTCTTGCAACCGGCGGCTCTTAAAATTCGCATTAAATGGTTGAGATTTTTTTATTCCATACCTGTTTCAATTTTATTTTATTTATTTAACATATTTAAATCAAAAGTAATTACTTTCAAAATTATCACGACCGCGCAAATGTAAAATCAAAAAGCATCGCTACCACTCGATT
This sequence comes from Microlaimidae sp. YZB2_3, assembly GCA_030248175.1. Taxonomy (NCBI): domain Eukaryota; kingdom Metazoa; phylum Nematoda; class Chromadorea; order Desmodorida; family Microlaimidae; species Microlaimidae sp. YZB2_3. The sequence goes on along the minus strand of JASAMX010023801.1, from coordinate 3,235 downwards.
CTCTATTATAAGTTCTATATTTATGTTTCAATTTTCAAGTCATATACATTTTATTCAGCCGAGTTATAATTGTTTAAAATAAAGTTTGCATATGACTGAGTTATATTTGTTTTAAATGAAATTTGCATACACGTCATGATCAACCGCACAATTTTTCAGATCACAAAATCGTGATTATCAGTCTATTCTGCGTTGTCAGTTGTATATATGTTCCAAATATTAACTTATAAAGAGTTGTTCGGGCCGATTTATAAATGTTTTAAATAAAGATTGCATATACGTCATGATCGACCGCACAATTTTTAGATCACAAAATCGTGATTATCAATCAATCCTGCATTATCAGTTGTATATATGTTCCAAATTTCAACTTATATAGAGTTGATTTCGCTGAGTTATTCAAAATCAAAAGGAAAAAACTTTAAGAAGTTATTCACTTACTTATTCACTTACTTACTGATATGAGGATAATATCCGGCAGCACACGACGGCCGCCGAAATTACCAGAGCTTAAACTTTAACTTAATCTGTTGCAAGATAAACTAAAATAGTGCAGCTATGTGGTTGTAACAATATAAAAGAAGTCCTAAAAATTAAAGTAATTTTTTAAAATTTTTGAACAAAAACATCCACGCTTCATTTTTATGCATTTTATTTTCATTAAAATAAAAAGCATAAAAATTTGGCACCAAAATTTATGAAAGCTTTACTTCAAAAATGCTTTTTTTCAGCATAGTACAAGCGTCATAAAAATTTATCAGCAAATTGTAAATTTATCATCATCATTTTCGAGTTGGCCGCCATCAAAATAATGTAAAATCAAAGAGTTATCGATTGTCGCCGGAACTGAAAAGTAAATTTCAGAAATGCAGAATTAATCTAAAAAAAATAAGAGGAACGCGGAACAGGAACCAGAACATTAGTTTTATAAAATCCTGAACCACAAACCGGAACCAGAACAAGGATATTTGCTGAAACAGCCGGAACCCGGAACCGTATATGCTGATCGCTATGAATCAAGAGGAACGCGACGCGACACGACGGTCTCGAGACACGACGGTTCAATGTTACCTTCAATGTTAAATTCACGAAAACCTTCAGGGTTAAATTGAATGCTCCATGCCAGACATTCCTAATTAAAAAACCAGCGAGTCAAATTGCCGAAATGTTTACGTTTTATAAATACCGCTAATTGAGAAAAAATTAAATAAATAATCATTTTACTTGAGAGCATTTGAGTAAAAAGCTTGCAGTACCAGAAAGGTCAATCTGTTTGTTCTTCGTTTGTAATCCTTAATAATTTGTAAGCGTATTGTTATTTCTGCAACATCTTTGAGTAACAACAAGGGAATCTAAAAATAAAAAAGTTATGACATTTTAAAAGTGCAATCTTTTAAATGACAAGTAGCCCTGTCAGCCATACGGCTGACAAATAATTTGTCCCGCATTTTTTATATTCGTTTACAAATTTTTTTTTTTCAAAATTCAACCCTTTTACTCTGACTTTTCTATTCCTATTCCTGTGACGGTAAGCTTTACAGTGATACCTCAGTTACCCATTCTAATTTTAGTTGGGGAAAAGGGTCTTTCCCTCTTTCTGTGAAAATATGTTGCATAAAGATGTCCATGTTGTTTTTTAAAATCTTAACCCATTTATGACATTCTCTAGACTTTAAGCTTTGCAATGATACCTCATTTAGCCCAATCCCTTTTGTGGTTGAGGAAAAGGGTCCTCCCTTTTGGTGAAAATGCGTTGTCCATCATAAAGATGTTCTTGTTATTTATTTTTTGAAAAATTCAACCCTTTTCTGACATTCCATGAAATTCAAGCTTTGCAATGATATCTTATTTAGCCCAATCCTTTTTGTGATTAGGGAGAAAGGTCATTCCTCCATTTAGTAAAAAACGTTGTCTAGCATAAAGATGTCCATGTTCATTTTTCCAAAAACATGTTATTCTGGCTTCACATTGGCGAATTACTTTTACCAATAAGTTTGAGCCAATTTGAAGATAAAAATTTTTTTTAACTTTCAAAATCCGTAAGGACTGTTTTTGTAAAAATGTTTTAAGATATCCATGCAAATTTTTTTTCAACCCCTTTATGACATTCCCTTGCTTGTAAGCTTTGCAATGATATCTCATTTAGCCCATTCTTTTTGCTGGTTGTTGCATTAAGATGCCCATTTTAATCTTACCAAAAAAACATGACATTTTGGTTTTACATTGGATAATTACTCTTATCAATAAGATCGAGCCAATTCAAAGACAAAAAGTTTTCACTTTCCAAAATCCATAGGTTTTCCCTTTTTGTAAAAATGTTTTGTCCAGGCTAAAGATGTCCATGCAAGTTTTTTCTAAATTTAAAACTCTTTATGACATTCTTTGGACCGTAAGCTTTGCAATGATATCTCATTTAGCCCAATCCATTTTGTGGTTAGTGAGCAAGGTAATTTCCTTCTTTAATGAAAAAATCGTTGTCCAGTATAGAAATGTCCATGTTCATTTTTCCAAAAACCATGATATTCTGGCTTTACATTGCCTAATTACTCTTTCCAATAATTTTGAGCCAATTCTTAGTCAAAACACTTTTTATGTTTCAAAATCCATAGGATCCCCCTTTGGTGAAAACGCGTTGTCCAGTATAAAGATGTCCATGTAAGTTGTTTCAAAATTTCAACCCCCTTACGACATTCCCTGGGGTATAAGCTTTCCAACGATACCTCATTTACCTTAATCCGTTAGGTGGTTAGGAAGGAGTTAGGGGGTTGAAATTTTGAAACAACTTACATGGACATCTTTATACTGGAGAACGCGTTTTAGCCAAAGGGGGATAAATTCCTATGGATTTTGAAACATAAAGTGTTTTGACTAAGAATTGGCTCAAAATTATTGGAAAGAGTAATTAGGCAATGTAAAGCCAGAATCTCGTGGTTTTTGCGAAAAATGAACATGGACATATTTATACTCGAGAACAACGATTTTTTCATTAGAGAAGGAAATTACCTTGCTCACTAACCACAAAATGGATTGGGCTAAATGAAATATCATTGCAAAGCTTTACGGTAAAAAGAATGTCATAAGAAGGTTTTAAATTTAGAAAAAACTTGCATGGACATCTTTTTTAGCCTGGACGAAGCGTTTTGACAAAAAGAGGAAAACCTATGGATTTTGGAAACGTGAAAACTTTTTGTCTTTGAATTGGCTCTAAGTTTGAGATAAGAGTAATTATCCAATG
>JASAMX010023799.1:0-65128 GCA_030248175.1 Microlaimidae sp. YZB2_3 | reverse complement strand
TCACCGAAAACTCTTTTTTAATTGGGTTAAACTTCAGATATTATGTGGATGTCTCCGGTAACCCCAAACTTGAAAATGTAAAGAGTATCGGAAATTGCGTGATTCTTTTCGCAAGGGTGATTTAAAATTCTGCTGACCTTTTACTATGGCAGTTAAACCCTTGTGATTACCGATTAGTACTAAAAATTCATAGTAAACATGTTATATACTAGTCATAAATATTTTTGGTTACGTCCGCTTGGGGGGTCCACCCCCGGGTGGAAGGCCAAAATTTTTTTAGTGGGCCGACCTTTCAAGGTAAAAATAGGTCTCAATGGCTTAAAATGCATTGAAGGCTAAAAACTGCAAAAAAAATCGCGGTGATAGGGTCATTATAGTAGGTCAAAAATGGCGCCATAATTTTAGGGTACTTTTTCATTTTTTGGCGGGGGGGGGAGCAATAAAACGGGAGGGGGGCAAATCCTCGAATAAAGCGGAGGAAGGGCATTTTCAGACTGTGCACAGGTCTGGGGAAGGGGTTCCGGACCATAGATGGGCAGGGAGGGGTTGGGGGTTATACCCCCTAAAAATCCCGATTATAGCCGACAGCCCTCCTAAAATTTGGGGGTACCCCGGACACTCCCCCTAAAATTTGGGGGGTCCCAGTACTAACAACTCTAAAAATGGGTTATTTGACGTATACCCTACAACAAATTTTTGGGACACCCCCCCAAATTTCGGGTGTTGGGTACCCCCCAAAATCCGAAAGGCTGCCCACCTATGGTCCGGACCCCCTGGCTTTTTAGGGGGGTCGACCCCGAGTGCCAGATTTCAAATTTAAGGGGAAGGGGGTCGGAGGTCCAATTTTTTAACAAAATTTTTTTTAAATCAATAATTTAAGTGTTTTTAGGTCTAGTATTGAATTAAAACAAAGCTAACAAACTAAAGTGGTTGGGAGGGGGAAGTGGGCAGCCTCGCTAGCCGGAGGTCAGGCCGAACCACTCTCGAGCTTTGGGGAAAGGGGGGCCGCCTCGCTTGGGGGGGGTCAGATCGGACCTCTCTCGAGCTTTGGGGGGAGGGGATCAGCCTCGCCGGGAGGGGGGGGGTCAGGCCAGACCTCTATCGAGCTTTGGTGGGAGGGGGCCTGGATTTTTTCTAGGGGGCGCCCGAAATTTTGGCTCTAGGGGGGAGTGGACCCCTCTGTCCCCCCAAAAAGATCCATGATATTAGTTTAGTTATAATAATGTTATTATAGTTATTGTTTTCAGAACGTGAGTCGGACCTTTGACGTGGACTTGGAAAGTTTAACGCGGAACCAAAAACGGCAGATCGAGGACGCCGAGCGAACTCAGGAAGAAGAGTTAAAAATCGTGGCAAAAAAATTAAAAGGGGATCAAGAAAAAGAGCTCAAGGCTTTTAGAGAGCGGTAAGCTCAAGCTGGTTTTAAGCCTGATGTGAAATTGTTTTTAATGATTGTGTGGTAGAAAATAATATTTTATGTAACAATGAGTGTCATATTAAAAAGGTGTGGTAAAACTATTAAAGTGTATTATTGTTATATAAATTATTTTTTCATATGTAAAATTAATTAAGTTTAATAAAAACAGTAGGTACTATAATTCCCTTGCCTCCAGATATCTGTCGCGTGTGTGTGGTATGACGTGAGGCCAGGGACATATGGGCACGGGGAGGGTTGAAAAGGGGTTAACGCCCCCCAAATTCTGAGAAGGGGGTTTAACCCCCCCCCCCACTCAGAAGGGGGGGAGAAAAGGTTACCCCCCAATTTTGGAAAAATGAAGAAAAAAATGTCTTTAAAATGACTTCTAACTGCTTCCAAACTTAAGTTTTAAGGTCAAAATGAATTTTTTAAACAGTAAAAAGCTAAAAAATGCAATAAAAAGGGCTTTTTTACCTAAAATTAGCGTTTTTTACCTATTTTTTCTTTAAAATCGAAAAACGATATGAGTAAAATGCACTCCAGAAAAAAAACCATATGGGTATTTTGCGTTTTTCGAATTTTAAACCCCTCCTAATTTGGGGTTTAACCCCCCACTATACATGAGCATAGAAGGGGGGTAAGGTGGGGGCCCCCGCCCTCAACCCAAAAGTTTAAAATTTTGACACCCTACCCTACCCCCCTCTGGAGTTCTAAATTGACCCCTTCCCTCCTCCTTCCGAGCCAAATTTTGGGTATGAATTTAGGTCAAAATTTTCTGTCACACAAACACGGTTTTGTAGTAAAAAAAACAATACTTTTGTACTCTTTTCACACATAAATAGCCTATTTTAGTGTATGAAATTCTATTTTAGTGCTAAAAATCTTAAATAAATGATTTAATGTGACTTTGTTTGGAAACCGGACCCCCTCTGGATTTCAAACTAGTCTACCCCAAGTCCAGTGGCGTGCCCAGGGGGGGGCGGGGGGGGGGGCGGCCCCCCCCCCCGAAATCCGGCGAAGCCGGATTTTTTCGTAAGGGGGGACCCTTACGTTTTTTGAATTTTGGGAGAGAAAATTTTTTTTCTTAAATATTAATACAGAAACTTTCCTGATGCCTTCCAAAAGCATATTAATAGACAAAAAACCAAATTTTCCCCGCTTCGCGGGTAGTTTACATTGACAATTTATCTCAGTTTTCTAATTTTAAATCGATTTTGCCGCTCAATAGTTAAGGCATACATGTTAAATTAAACTACTATCAACACTATTAACCTTTTATTAATGTTTTAAACACATGTTTTAAATGGATAGGAATAAAAAAACCTTAAATTTTGTTTTAATTATCATCTGGAATTAAAATTTATAGTTTATTTTAGCGCCTTAAATTAAAAATTTTCTCCCCCGGGGGGCATTCTGCCCCCCCCCGACCCCCCTGACAAGGGGCTCTGCCCCTTGACCCCGCTGGGGGGCTCTCGCCCCCCAGACCCCTCATTTCTGGTTTTACATATTTGCCAAATGTCCGGGAACACGGCTAGACGAGTGGATTTGAAAAAACCCCACAACTATTTCCTCCAGTCTTATAAAAAAACTAAGTTTTTATAAATGTATTTAGAAATTAATTAAAACTAAATTATATATTTTAGTGGGTTACAATACTGTTTACTAGATATATGTTCAACATACGCATTTGCAGACATCCGCACTATTTTTCACACCCGCATCCGTATTCACAGATTTTTAAACTCACATTTGCAATTTTTTATTACTTATTCTGGAGTAACCGAATACCTTAATTTTATAGATTTCTAACCTCCAAACTAAGTTTTTGAGTGTTTAATTAATAAAAAACTTTAAAATGCTATAAACGCCTCAGCGTTTTTCTACCTATTTTCCTTGATTAAATTGGTTAATTCAATAGGCTTAAAAGTTATTTTTACTAATTTTTTAGATTTTTTGTTTACCATGTTTTAAAAAAGTTACAGTTTCAAAAATTTAAATTATTCAATAAACTAGAATAAAAATATGGCGGATCTTCAAGGAAGCTTGAACATTCTCATGAATTTAAAACGTGCATAATTTAGAGTTATATAATTTTCCAGAACAAAGTTCTAATTAGAATATTATAACAACGCAGGTGTTGCTAGAACAAAAAATAATTTTTTTAATGTTATTATTTTTACTTTTCTAATGTTTTATTATTTTAGATTAAAACAAGAAGTTAAACTGCTAAAACAAGAAATCGATATCATGCCGAAAGAACAAAGAAAAGACGGTCTGAGAAATAGGAAAGCTGCTATGGATATCGAACACGCTCAACGGGTACTTTTATAATGAAATTCCTTATCAACAAAAATATTTTACCATGAAAAGGTCTAAAACTCAAGAAAAGTTAAAGTCAAATAAAAGTAAGTTTCACAAAATAGAATTCTGTTTCTAGAACTCATTAAAAGTTTTAAACCATTGTTTTTTTTTCGGAATGAAATGAACCGGCTAAGATTTTTTTATAAATTTATATTATTTTATTTATTATATTATTTTTTTATAAAGTGGTTCTAAAATTTAATAAGCATTCTTTAGGAAAAACATTTTATGGAACAGGTGGAACGAAGTCAGGAGCAGACTATTCGGCGAATGCAGGATTCTTTTAGGCAGAAAGCGGCTCTGCTGGATAAACAATGCTTGCAAAGGAAGCATCAACTACTTAGAGGTAGACGCTTTTATATTTAGTAACAATTACTCTACCAAACTGATTGGACGATGAATAATCCTCACCAAAAATTTAACTAAAGCTTGAAAAGTGAACTATTTTTGTGCTATGTTATTAAACAACTTCTGTTATTTATTTTATGCTCGTATGATGGGTGTAATAAGTAAAATCGGTAATACAAACGTGTAAAGTGGTAGTAATAAGGAAATTGAAGATAATATTATTTCGCCAACAAAAAATTCCAGCTATTATACTTTAGCCACATAGCCATTGAACTTTTGTTTTAAACCCACCGCTATTTACGTTAAAGAGTTAAGAATTATAATCACTTAAATTTTATTTGTTTTTTCTACATTTTATTTTTTGTACATGATACTTACATAGTGCTGTTTCAGCGAAGGAAGCGGCAATGTGGGAGTTGGAAGAGAGGCAGCTGCAAGACCGACATCAGCTTTTCAAGCAGCAGCTCAAGGATGTGTTTTTTCTGCAGAGGTCTCAAATGCTCGCCAGACATCAAAAAGTAAGTAAAAACAACCAGTTTCCACTTCCCTTCGTTGAACAAATTTAAGGAAAAACTTAATATTATGCAAGAGTTCGTGTAAAAAGATAATTTTTTTGTAGCTTCCTTCGCAGCTACGTTTGCTGTGCGCTTGTTTGCAAACGAATGATATTCTAAACATTTCTGGTATATAGTACTCATAATTCCAAAATCTGCGAGGCTGACCAACTAAAACTAAAGGATTTTTTACTATTATTGTAAAATTTTTTAGGAACTTGAACACGTAAAAAAACTAAACACCAGGCGAGAAGATGAAGTTTTAAGAGCTATGGCTGCGGAGAAAAAACGACTCCCAAAAATTATGCGTGCCGAAACGAAAACAAGGACAGTAATGTTTAAAGTAAGCTTTAATACTATGTTTTAAAAATTAGTTAAAGTACACTTTGGATTGGGTAAATTTCTGCATGGTGGCTGGTGGGTCTCACCTTTTTTTATAAACTATGGAAAAAGGAATATATTGATTTTCAGGAGAGTTTAAGAATCAGTATGGTAGATCCCGTCCAGCTGAGTGATAAACTGCGCAAATTCGAAGATTCTGAAAAGAAGCGCGTTCGCAGTGAAATCGCAAGGAGAGAAGCCAAGCTTCAAAAGAAGTACGACCTGCTCAAAGCGGAGAACGACGCCGGTTTGAAAGAACTGGAACACATTCAGGTTCTTTTTTTCAATTTTAATAGGATATTATTCATTAATATTTTGTCATTTTTAGGTGTGTTTTAAATATATCTCTGTAAATTTTCTGCTTTTTTGATCAATTTAAATGCGTCATGCTATAAAGTAACATTAGCTTGCGCAAAGTGAAAAGCCATATTCAATTGAATTAATGTAAGCTGACTAAAAACAACCTTTTAACCTTCTTTAAAGTTACCTTTAGATTTGTTTCGTGTCTATATGTATCCATTGTCGGTGTCTAAGATCTGGGCGCGCATTCTGACGCGCGGTTAAAAGTTATCCCGGGTAAACTTTTTTTACGTGCTTAAGGTTGCGAGTGAAAAATCAATTTTACCTAGGTAAAAGTCGGGTTAAATTTTTTCTATAGTTTTAAGAATAAGAATTTATCCAACTCTAGAGGTGTTTAAATATTTTCTCCCGTGGTTAAATATTTTCTCGCGTAGGATTAATTTAATAAAAAATAAAATACGCCCATTGATTAAATTTTTTATTTTGCGCGAGGTGGTTTTGCGTCGCCAGAGGCAGGGAGAAAAAAATTCATTGCATTCATTTTCTTTCCCGCATGCGGTTGCGGTTTAAAAAAAGGAGGGGGAGTGAAGAAGGAAGCATAACTGCCTGCTGTTTGAAAAAGTTATAGTGGTGGCGTTTTACAGGACAGAATGCCCCTCTTCGAATTTTATTTTTTTGGATTTAAAGAAAATTTAACACATATACTTCGTTGAGACAATATAATAAATAATTTAAATGGCGTTTTTTTTTCATTTTAACCAATTTATTTAAATTTCTGGAAAATTAGGGCACAATTAATACAAATATATTATATTAAACTTCGAAATAAATAATATTTTTTTAAAATTTTTATTGGAATGGATTTAACAGGGTAAACAGTCGGTGTTGCGTCAGAATGCGACCCCTGGTTTTTTCGAAACATCACAAAATACTATTACGATTATCGTAAAAACCCAGCATTAGTTCGTTTTTTGTTTGTTTTTTGGCCAGGACTTGATCTCTGCTCTGAAGATTGAGACGAGTTTTTATCACTTCGCCTAGGACTAGACAATTATATTTTTTTAATCTTTAGAATGAAAAACGGAAGATGCTAATGGACCATGAAAACCTGAAGTTAAAACAATACGACGAAGAGTACGCAGCAGCCGTCAAGGAATGGAAATCCAGTCTCAAGCCAAGGAAACAGGTATTATCACTTTTACCTGTTTATTGCAGCATTGAAACCTAGAGGAAATAGAAAAAGGTGTACTAAAAAGACTTCAGTATAAAATATAGAGCTGCCATCACTACTCTCCCATCGCCAGATTTTTGAAGGATGGGTGGATCATGGATGGGTGCAGTTATTATTATACCGGAAAATTTCTTTTAGTTTTTACTAAATAGAAAAATTTAAAAGCAAAATGTTAAAAAGATAAATTTAGAATTGCAGTATTTGTAGTGTACAAGTGGAATTATTGTTTTTGTAATAAAACATTAATGCCGAGACGGGAGTAGGCACTAGCGCGAGAGGTTGGGATTAGCACCTTTTCCCAATTCTTAAAATAAGGTTTAAGAAGCCTTCCTGATTGAAAAAAAAGGTTTTTGAGTTTCTCCTCTCTTTTTTTGAAAAGACAAAGAAAAAATGTCTCTAAAATGACTTAGTTTCCTTTAAACATAAATTTTGAATTTTAAATAAGTGTTTATACCTATAAAAAACTCCAAAATCCAATAAAACCTAAAATTTTTCACCTAAAATTACCCTTTTCTATCTATAATTTTTAATTTATTTCGTAAAATCTAAAAACAAAATGGGTGAATGCACTCCAAAAAAATACGAAGTGCTTAAAATTAATTTTAAACCCTCTTTCCGGTAATTTCGGTTTTAACGTCCTTCTTACGGAATAACTTTTGTTTTGTCCATGTGTGTATAAATATAAGGATAAAAACCCCCACTGAACCATCTTCCCCTTCCCCTCCAGTAAGGAATTCATTTCTCACCTTGATGAGTTCATACCTTCTTTGTTTTGTTTTGTTAAAGTAGGCCAGCTACAGGAGTTTAACCCTGTCTTACTGTCCAAAAAGCCTAGTGAGTCAACACTGTTGTCCGGTTATTGCAACGAGATTGGGTTTTATTCAACTCTATGCATAACAATAGAAGAACCTTTGATCACTATGACTTTTTGGCTGGAAGCCCCACTCACTTAGTGGGATTTGTGAGAAGTGTGACCAATGTAACATGACAAAAAAAAATTTTTTTTTAATAGACTAAAATTAGGAGAGGGGGATTTGACAGACAATGACATAATTTAGTATAAAGGAATGCCAATTATTTTAATGACAAAGAAAAAAAAACCGGAACCAGTGCAAGGTAAAGGCAAAGGGTTGTAAAAGTGGAATATTATGTTTGTGAGTTTAGGAATACGATATGTTTGACATAAAGCTGAGCAAAATTTATGTATGTTCTTAAACCACTTTAAAATTTCAACATTAAATAATTACCGATTTAGTTTTCATCATTTTACCATATGGGTATCTGACTTAATTTTGGCCAGGTCTTAATTTCGGCCATCAATTTAGGGTGTTAGAAATTTAGATTATTTTTAAAACACAAAAAACTAGCACAAAAATAATTGGATGAATGTTGAATTAAGGGTTTTTAAAAAAGTTGTTTATTTGTGTTATTCTGCATTATATTTAACATTTTCATACAAAAAGTGAATTTTTTGTGATTTTCTGGATTTTTGCTTTGTGTTTAAACTGCATGCAATTTAGAACAAAGCACTATATAATACATAACGCCTAATTTACTAGGTTGTATTAAATTATGAATAGACCGGAAAGAATTTCTCAAAAATATTATAGAAACACATTAAAACAGTCAGGTTATTTTCTTGGCAAAGGAATGCAGTCATATAGTAAATATAGTAAATATCAATGTCAATATCGTTTCTCAGCCCACCACTTACCACGGTATAGAGTACCAATGCTTCAAAAACTTGTGAAAGCCATTTTTACTGAGCACAGTAAAAATGTCAGGTTATTTCCTTTGGCCGATGGATGCATTTACAAAAATTACGTAGCAAAACATTGTGCGTGTTGGAGTAATCCAACTCTCAATTGACTAGGTTTAAAACCATCAATAAACCGGTATAGGAATTTCTCAAACATTATATAAATGCAGTAAAAAAAAACTCAGGTTATTTTCTTGGAGGAGGAATGCAGTCAGATTTGAAACGCACGAGTTGGTGTGGAATTATACCACTTCTTAACTTTTTTAACGTGTTGTTTATCTCTAAAGTTGATAATTTTGGGTTATGTAATCGTTTTTATGTGTGTTAGACTTTTGTTTTTGTTTTTTTAAAACCTAAAAGGTGGCCGAAATTAAGGCGGATTTTTTTGTTTTTTTGTTATTTTTAGGTTAAAAATATAAAAAACTCAATAGCGTGACATAAAATTTTTACCACGCTTTCTTAAAGTTGGCTGGCTGGAACAAAAGCCATATGTTGGAATATTTTTCACGCCAAAAAAAAAATCAAAAAAAACACGTGTAATTATTAAACTTGTGTTTTTAAGGTTTTCACATAATTATTTAAAGTCTTGCTAATAGCTATAAAAGTTTGAAAACGCGAAAAAATTAAATTAGTTATGTGTACCAAGAACAACACCTAAAGATAAATTTGCAACCTTTAAAAATTTTTATTGATCATTTTAACAATAGTTATAGCCAGTTTTTTCTAGGTGGCCGAAATTAAAGGCACGCGCCTTAAATTCGGCTACTATTAAAAAAAAGTTTAAACATCCACTGATTTTTATGTGTAACATAAATTTTTAATTTTTGCAGTGGGATAACAAAAATAGCTGTCGTTTAATTTTTAGACCAAATCCTGGCTCGATTAGAAGAGCCAGAAAAAATTATTAAAAAGGTGGCCGAAATTAAGTCCGTTACCTTACCTCCAGAAAAGTGACATTTCCAATTGGCACGCTTACTAGGATCTTCCTAATTTAACCCGGGGTATGCACAATCCAATACATTTTAGTCATACCATAGGCCGTTTTAAATCGGTGCCTATGAAGATAAATTATGTAAAAAAATTATTAAATGCATGTAATAAAGTAATTTGTGATTTTGACTTATATATTGTGCGGTGAAATTAACGATTTTTGTGACGTTAGGCACTGGAAAATCAATTCCTGCAAGAATTGGGGGAACAAGAAAAGTTTTACGACATGGATGCGAACGGTGATGTGGCCCCTGCGGTTGCCGGATCCAAGCACATACACTCACTCCTAGTGGCTTCCAATTCTTCTTCCACCAACAATTCCGATTCCTGACAATATAGGAAATCGATAACTGAACTCTAAAATTTACTTTCTTTCTGTTGATTCTCCGGTAGCAACCGGAGCAACTTGCATTGATGTTACATTGAGAGATTTTAAGATTTTATTTATTTTTGGATTTTGCTGGATGATGTAAAACCTTAAATTTCAAGTTCAAGCATTTCTTAGTCGTAAATTCAATCGACTTTTATTAGAAAAGCAAAACATCCGCCTATGAAATCCTTTCTGTCAATTTGAATACTGTATTTTGGTAAATTTTGGACTTATTTATTGGTTTTGAGGATTTTTTAATTGGACTTATGACTGCCTGCCGATTTTCAAGTCTGTGGCAATTAATTATGGTTAAACAACTGCTTAAATAAATGGAATTATGTTTTCGTCAAGCAGGATTATATTAATCTAGCTGGAATGGAAGTTATTTCTGTCTAAAAATCTAATACGACTTTCTCTTGTTGTTATTTAGTTAACACAATGACTTATTTATTCAATTTCAAGATATTTACTATAAATATTGGATGTATTTAGTATTTAAGTTAAAGGTTATTATATACTAAGCTGTTTGCAGAGGATTCTGCATTAAAACAAAATGACTGGGACCTTGCCGAATAATCCTTTTACTCGTTTTGTATGTATGTATCAACTTTCTTAGTATTTACACATTAGCTTTGAGTTGATATTTGTATTTTAGTGAAATAATACGTAAATTTTGGCGCCTTTTAAAAACACTTTAGTATTTCATAAATATAAAATTAACCAGGGAGTTGGCAAAACAATTTTTAGGATTAGTTGAAATAAAGAGATTAAATAAATTCTTGTTTAGACCATTGTGGACTGTGGTTTTTTGTTTTGTACTGAAATTGTTATAATTTATTTTGTTAGTGGCACAGCCATTACCGGTATTTTAAACACTGCACTTAAGTTATGGTCAGACGTGTTGTGCAAATTGTTGCGGATATATCTATGTGCATTTTGTAAAAGGTGTTTATCCAATTAGTTGGTTGTACGTATAGTCTATACATTCGATTTCCCATAGTTTTTATTTTGTATTTATTTATCAGTTTCAAGTGGGTATATAAAATTTATTTAAAGTTAAACAGGACTTTTTGGTTTATTAATTAAAAAATGATACGAAGTATGGTGTATTTATTTCGGCAAATTAATATTAATACATTATGTTAGTTAATATGCCCACTTTTTACTTCATTTTGATTATCAATTTACTGTATGGTTCGCCTCTATATTTTTATGCATTATAATTATGTATGAATTATGTTTTTTTAATTTTAATTATATAACTAAAAAGAACAAAAAGCTAAAAAAGTTCTCTACTTGTTTATTTGACCCATAATTATTTTGTTAAAGTGTTTATAAAATTTGTAATGCATCTTTAATCACGCGGTAATTAATTCTTATACTGTGATACCAGCATTGACCGCGATTTTTTAATTTTGATTTGGTGACTTAGGGAAAAGTCGGAAATAGCTTTCTTATAAATTCTTATTGTCTGATAATAATCGTCGCCGTTTGTAAAGAATTACGACGGAAATTCATATGTACACAAAGGTCTCGAAAAGGATTTTTTCATGTAAAAGGAGGTGAGATAAAAACTGACGCCAAAAAATGCTTAAAAATTTCTTATGAGATACAATTTTTGAACACAAAACATAAAATGATAATTATAACCATAGTGTAATGCCCCATAGAATAAACTAAATAAGAATTTATTAATAAAATGTACACCTCCATCTAAATTTTACTCCCTCATTTTGCACCGGTCCAAAATAATTTTTTGAATTAAAAATTTAACCTGTTTTTTTTAATTTTTAACGGTTACATGTAGGAGTTAAATTAAAAGGAGAAGTAAGTTTTATAAATGGATTCATGAATTATGAGTAAGTTTAATCTATGTTGTATTTAATTTTTGTATGATAATTTCTCTTTCTTATTGTTTTTGTTCAAAAATTGGTTTTCGTAAAAAATTGTGGGGTAATTTTTAATGTCCGCTTTTATTCGCCTTCTTTTTACTAATATCGTTCTACAAAATTTTCTTTGAGATCTTTCTGTACGTTTGGATTTCCGTCGTAATTCTTCATAAACTTATTATGGTAACATATTGTACAAACTTATTGTGGCAAACCATTGAAAAAACTTATTTTTTCAAGCCATTGTAAATTTGTTGACGTGAAGCAATCTCACTAACCCGTTCCCGTGATTCTGTTTTCCCCGGTTACCACGGTAAAACCTTCGTCCCACCACGATAAAACCTCTGTGCCTCTATTATGGTATCTTCATCTGCCCATTGTAGTATGTAAACTTCACCGCGTTAAAAGAATTAGTGATGTTCCTACCCTTCCACATCATTCTTTGGAGCTCCAGCCATTTAAAGCGGATGGAACTCGAGAAATCATTCCTAAAATGAACGATTTCAAGCTTATTTAAGCTTAAAATATGTTTTAAATTATTTTATACGCAGTTTTAGGGTTAATTTATTGTTTTTAATATGTTGTGAAATCTATGGCATAGCTTTTTGATTATTCACAAAATTAGTAAAAAAAAAGGCGGACTCCTGAGGTTGCTCCGGAGCTCCGAAAAGCTTTGTTCTGTTCTAGAGCTAGGAGCTTCACTCCAGGAAACATTACTACTAAGTATATAGTTAACGCAGTGCACAAACGCACGTTTTATTGTGCGACCAGGCTCAGTAGGCAAGCAATAAAATGGTTAAGCTAGTGCGCATTGAATGTACGGTGCAATTATTTAAATTTTATCCACTTATACTGTATTACGTATCACTTAGCTAGGTATAACCTAACCTAGATGATACGTAGAGTTGATTGCGGCGAGGTTTACACATTACACAGCATTCCACTACCGTCGGACCTGGGACGACGAAGGTTTCATTAAGGTAACTGGGGAAAAGGCGACCACGGAAACGGGTTAAGCTAATCTTCGATACTTTTATAGTAAACATTTTTTTGATTTTATATCAGCTGCTTAAAATTGTCAGTATATATTTTAATTTTTTGTTCTTATTTATTTGTGTATCAGTAAAAACAAACAGGTACTAAAAAAATATTCAAAGTGTACGGAACGCTTGGTATTTTTGGATCGTCTTCTTGATTATTGTTATGGAGGTGCCATTAATTGTTGTATTTATTAATTTTATATTGTTGCAAAAAATAAGCAATTTTAATGTTTATATTGCTGTTGCTGCAATCAAAATCTTGCGTTAGCAAGTTTAATGTATTATTGTATAATATCATATGGACAACAAATTGATTTTTTTACATCTTTAATGTAACATTTGTAATAAACTAAATTGAAATAAAGTGATTTTGAAAATATATATATTCACAACACCTATGTAAGTTTTACCTTTTTATTCCGAAATATGCGCAATTCGCTCATAGGTAGTTTTTAACTTTTTCGTACATTCAACCAGTGGCGTGCCCAGGATTTTATTTCGGGGGGACGGTCTGGGGGAGGTAAATAGTAAAACTGAAGGGGGTGTGGGGGCGGCAGCCCCCTAGTAATGGGGGGTCTGAGGGGCGAGAGCTCCCCAGCGGGGTAAAGATGCAGAGCCCTTTGTCAGGGGGTCCGGGGGAGAGAATGCCCCCCATGGGAAAAAATTTTTAATTTGAAGCGCTAAAATACACTAGAAATTTTAATTCCAGATAATGTTTATTACAAAATTTAAGGTTTTTTATCCCTTTACATATAAAACATGTGTTTAAAACGTTAATAAAAGGTTAATAGTGTTTATAGTAGTTTGATTTAACATGTATGCCTTAACTATTGAACGGCATAATCGATTTGAAATCGAAAACTAAGATAAATTGGCAATTTAAACTACCCGCGAAGCGGGGAAAATTTGGTTTTTTGACTAATAATATGCTTTTGGAAGGCATCAGGAAAGTTTCTGTATTAATATTAAAGAAAAAAATTTTTCTTTCCCAAAATTCAAAAAACGAAAGGGTCCCTTAAGCCTTACGAAAAAATCCGGCTTCGCCGAATTTCGAAGGAGGGGTGCTGCCCCCCCTGGGCACGCCACTGCATTCAACTGATTTAAGGGCGTGCATAACATTCCAAAATAAAAAAAAACTAATTTTAAAGTTTTATAAATTTAGTTTTTTTAAAATAATTAATACTGGAAACAAACTTTCAGGTGAGCATATCTCGCTAACGGCAAAATTGATTCAGACTATAATTGTAGAATTTAGTAAGCACTATCTCTGCACTCATTTGTGTAAATCATTCGTACCGTTATCGAGATATTCTCACCTGAAATTTTTTGCAGTTATTTATTTTTTAACAGATTATTATTATATTTCTATAAAAAATAATTTTACTGGCTATCATTTTGTTACTATAAAATTCAATGTAAAAAGGGACATATACATAACAAAATAAAACACAGAAATACTTAAAAATATCACGAAAGTCTGTCACAAAATTAAATAAAACATGGACGCGCGAAGAATGATTAAAACAAAAATAACGGAAGGGAAGCAATGTTGGCATTAATTTCTGGGCGATTTTTTCCAATTAACAAGGATTCCTTACTTAAAAGGTCTAAGTCAAAGGCGCTATGACTGAGAATTTGGAAGTCGGTAGAATTTATAAACAAGAATATTTTCTGTGTTTTTGATTAGTTTTCTAAATTTTTAGGTGTTTGAAATTAAAAAAAGTATTTAAAACACATTAAAATTCCATTGTGCCGCCAATTTAAAACAGTGCTTAAATGCCATGTTTTTTTTACTGCGCGAAAGTTTCCAACGCGCGCATTAATCGATTTAGGGCGGTAAATAGGGGTCCTTTATTGCGTTAGGGGCCCTTGGAGTGGCTTCTATGGAACGAGTACAAGTAGTGTTTTTTCTTAGGGGTCCTTAAATTTAGGGCCCTCCACTGAAATCGGCTGCACACCGTAAGTACAGAGGAAGTTCAACGCGAGAGGAGTGCGGTTTTTAAACACATGTCACAATGTCAATCTAATGTAAATTCTACCGATTTCCAAATTCTTAGTCACAGCGCCTTTGACTTACGATTCTAGGACAAGAGGGTACTGGACACGAGGGTACTGAGCAAAGAAAAAATACGTTTGCCACAAATATGTAAATTTTTTAAGCTGAATGAGCTGAACTAAATTTTAATCATAAGTCGGTTCGTTTTTAATTATAAATAACATTTTGCTTGCTTTAATATAATTCAATTTTATAATAAAAAAACTTTGTGTATTGTTTAAAAAACATTATACTAATTGAACGAAATTTTTAAAGTCATTTTACACACAATTTATAAAACGGACTTTTAATAAAAACAATAATAATGTTTAAAACATTCTCCAAAGCTCCTGGAGCTTCGAATCAAAACCCTGCTTTTGCAAAAATAAAATTACAGAATTAATATTAAACAATCATGAGTGGAACGAGAACGCCAAGAAGTTATTTAATTACTGTTTTTTCTAAAATATATACTCGTATGAAAATACGAAGCGAATTGCACAGTTTTTTGCTGTCATTTTTTTATTTAGACTCTTTTCATCGACTCTTGATTAAATTAATTGATTTTTTTTTGATAAAATCTTTAGAAAAAATAACTTCCGGAAAAAAAGATTTCAGTAGTAGAACTGTAAAAAATATCTTTTTGGCTTTTTTAGTATACTCTAGCTTAGGGAAATCACTTGAACACATGTTGACCATTTAAAACAAGACAAACAAAATATGCGTTTGAAACCCAAAAACATACAATTGTTAAATTTTTCATTTATGATATTTTATGCAATTACATTTAAGTATAGAGTCGTGAGTAAAATAATCTAACAACGGATCTTTGGGAGTCTTTAAAACCCACTATTGCACAGTAAACTTTATTTTCCTAAGCCTAAGCAAAACCCAAAAAATAAGCTAAACTTTCTGATAATATTTTAGTAATAGTGTGCTTTTAAAAAATACCGAATAATTTAGTTTTAAAAAAGGCAAGCAATTGTTTTTTTTGGAAAATATTTTACTAAAATGTTTTTGCAAGGTTATTAATACAAGAATCATTTGCAATTATTTTTTTCCGAAGGCATTATTAAAAATTCATTTTTCCACACACGACGAAAAATAACCACAAAAATGTTTTGACAGCACAATCAAAGCATAACAGCAACCTTAATGTTTATTATTTTTCGAGTCGTCTCATAGCTTTTCAGCACTTTTAAAGCTAGTTATTATTTTTTTAAATGCACAAAAATGTAGACAAATAACACGAAAATCTTTGAATGTTATGAAATTATTATTTTTGTTTTATGTCTTCTCAATAATTTTTTCTTATAATCTTACCTTTTATAAATCAGTTAAACAAAGGTTTATCCCGCTTTATGCGGGAAAGTTATGTTTTTTGCTCGTCAGTACCCTCGTGTCCAGTACCCTCGTGTCCCCCCTTGCATAATGAATCGATTTTGCTGCGAGGTTGTGATGAACGCAATATTTTTAAGCCCAGTACCTTCGTGTCCAGTACCCTCGTGTCCAGTACCCTCGTGTCCAGTACCCTCGTGTCCAGTAACCTCGTGTCCAGTACCCTCGTGTCCCGTTCCCTTGACTTACACCTCTTAATTAAGGAATCTTTGTTAATTGCAAAAGATCGCACAGAAATTAAAGCCAACATTGCTTCCTTTCCGTTATTTTTGTTTTAACCATTCTTCGCGCGTCCATGTTTTATTTAATTTTGTGACAGACTTTCGTGATATTTTTTAAAACGGACAGTATAAGTACGGTTTGGTGGATCACGATTTTAATAAAAAAATGGTTTCAATTATCAGTTTTAATTTATTTGGAAACTATATTGCAAAATAATAATTAACGCGGTCGTGTTCTGTGGGTAAGGTTTGGCGATTTCAGCTTGTCTCGTAAATATCGCATTCTGTCGATTGCTAGGCGGGCGAACATCGCATTTGTCATTACTCCATTCACGTTTCCCACACTAAAAGTTATACGATATGTCAATGTAATTTTACAAAATAAAGAAAATACAGGGACACTTTCACTAATCATATAGAATATAAGAACACTTTCACGAAAATAAAATAATATAAAACTTTCACAAATCATATTCTTGAGCCGCCTCGAACAACAACTACTATAATGCAAAACACCTATCTCAAATTTGACATTTGGGCTTTTTAGGACATTGGTTAAAATATATTTAAATTTCACCTCGATCAGCCCAAAAAGCAGTTGGTCCAATGATACTGGAATTTATATTTGTAAAAAATAGCGCTCTTAAAGGTGCGGTGCGGGGTAAATTTTTTGTCTTCAATTTTGATAATTTTTCGTGAAAACATTACCCCTGCCCCCAATAGCCTACAAAAATTTTTTCAACAAAATATCTCCAGTGGTTCAGGAGTTATGACCCCTCAAAAATGGCGTTTTTCGAATTCTGTACGTAAATATTGCTCCATGAGTATAACGTTTTACGTTACAAATTATACACTTCAAAAAGCGGCTATTTTCTACTTTAATTTGACACCTTGATCGTTAAGATTTTTGCAATTTTTGTCAAAATTTTGCGTTTTCCGTACAAAAAGCCCTTAATTTTTTTGTTAAAAACACCAAACGACGGTAGTGATTTTGTGAAGTTTGCCCAACCTTTCTTTCCTTCACTTCGAGTTTTTTGTACGAAAAACGGAATATCTTGAAAAATACTGCACCTATCTTAAAGATCAAGGTATCAAATTAAAGCAGAAAATAGCCGCTTTATTTAAAAACAATTTGTAACTTAAATTGTTATACTTATTGAGAAATTTATTACGTACAGAATTGTCAAAAAACGCCATTTTGTGGGGTCATAACTCCTGAACTACCAGGGATATTTTGTGGAAAAAAATTTTGTGGGCTATTGGGGGCAGGGGTAAGGTTTTCAACTAAAATTATCAAAATCGAAGACAAAAAGTTTGACTCCGCACCGCACCTTTAAGCCTGGTTATTAATTTATGTAATGTCGTAAAAGGAAAAATCTAAAATGAAATTTTCGACGTCCGTCATTTGGCTTAGAGAAGTCTCTGTGGACGGGGTCTTCATTTTATACTGTTAACGAGCATATTAGACGGTTGTAATAATGATACACCAAAAATGCATACAATATGCTTTGTAACTCCTGCTTTTTTTAAAATTAAGTTACTAGAAAAAAAGTGCAGCGATGAAAAAATAGTGGAGTTATATCAATGACTGTATAGTTGTGAAAAGGGTTTTTTTAGTGTAGGAAGAGGGTAGAATGACAACTAGCGCCAATCATATATCGAAGTGAAATTGAGAAACAGCGAGCGACTAGTACATTTTATGGTTTAAAATATTTACTGGTTTAAAATCTAGACTTCTTCCCTTCAAAATTTGCTAAATACTTCTTAATATTACAAAAGCATTTTTTGAGAATTATTATTTTTTGCCGCTTCGTAGGTACGGCGAACGGCGCTGTTGGCGCGCTTGGTTTTCATTTTTTTAATGTTTCAAATAGAGAAAATGCTTCGATTTAAAAATTTGGAATAGACTTTTTTAAAATTAATTTTTCAATTAACATTAAAAAAACCTATGAAGGTTTAAAATTAGCTATAGATTGTCCACGAGGAAACACAGTAATTTTAAAACGAAGACAAAAGCGAAGGATCAAACTTTTATTCTGTTTAAAACCATGATAAAACTTAGACGTTTCGACAAAACTGTTTGTCATTTTCAATCAATACTAAAATACAAAAAACAAATGTTTTTTGTATTTTAGTTGATTGAAAATGACAAACAGTTTTATTTTATCAGTTCAATTTTATCATAATTTTAAACAGAATAAAAGTTTTATCCTTCGCTTTTGTCTTCGATTTAAAATTAGTTTCGAAGCACAAATTTTAACTTTATTTTTGCTAATTCGAAATCATTTTTGTCGAAAATATTATTTTACTGATAATTTCTAACTATTGTGATTTTTAATAAAAAACCCAAAAATTATTTAGCACAAACTGATATATTAAAGCACTTTAACATAGTGAAACATATTATCGTGTAGCAATTTTAATTAAGTATAGGCACCTTGCACTGGAACTCGGTTTGTAAATAAAGTATGCAATATACATAAGCGTCACCATAATAGACATAAACCGTATCTCCTATTTATCTTTCGTATTATGCAGATCTTTCGTAGTCGGAGTATCGAAAGCGCGCGAAATTTCAATCGGTTGATCTGCATACTACGAAAGATAAGTAGGAGATACGGTAATTATCCATTATGGTGACGCTTATGTTTATTGAATACTTCATGTATAAACTGAGTTCCAGTGCAAGGTGCTTATAGGCTTAATTTAAAGAGACTAGGGAAACTACGGTTGTTTTAAATTTAATTTTTTTTTTCTTTTTGTACTCTCTCTCGTACAATGAAAGACGCTTATTCAGACAGAACTAGTCAATTGAAGTTTTTTAGTACCTATTCGTACTAGTTATGTTCCTACCTTTTAGAATCATGCTCCGGAGCTCCGGCCATTTAAGATGGAGAGAAGTCCGCCTCTTAAATGAGCGATTTTAAGCTTGAAATACATTTAAATTTACTCTATCTGCATTTTTATGACTATTTCTAGAGTTTGAAACAAATTTTGAAAAAAAATTAATTTACAAAAAAATTTTGACAAAATAATCTATGGCATCGCTCTTTAAAATTATTCATAAAATGAGTACAAAAAATAGGGCGAAGTTCCGAGGGTTCCTCTGGAGCTCATAAAAACGGAGCTTCACTACGGAGCTCGGAGCTCCGGGAAACATCACTGATTCGTACATAATTTCATGTAGATAAAAAAATAGCTGGTGAACTAAATTTCGTAAATTAGTTGAGGGGTATGGCACAGGAATATTTCAATTAAACTAAGATTTAAAAATATAATTGTTCGTTTCCAACTATTGACAATATTTCATTTCTTTGTGGATAAAGTACACATAAGCATATGTGAACCCAATTTCGTGGACTTTCCATGTGATTCATTCACTTCGTGTTTACGTTATCTACTGTTTTGAGTTAAACATTAGTTTTTTTGAGATTTAAGAATTGGAAAAGGATTTATATTTTATTAGATTTGATTTGGTACTTAGTATGTACTGTAAGGAAAAATATACCATATTACTGAGTTTAATTCCTTTTTTTGTATGATTTTTTTTAAAATTTGTTCTTCAAAAATTGTTTTTTTAAATCTACTTACTTATCCCGTCTGTTTTTACCAACATTAGTATCATCGGGATTTAGGGTACACTGGAATTTAATTTGTGTTTCATAAGAAACATTCTGACTTTGTCTGATTTTGCAACATAATGCATTCTGTTCATTGTTTTTACACGCACGTATTCACCACTCGCGCGTTCACAAAAAAAGTCCCATACCCGTTTATTCTTGATAGGCACGTATTCAAACTCATGGACAACTCTTCTTCGGACGGGGTGGTACTTAACTCGCAGGCGGTTACCGCTGCTACAGCTGTGGATTGATCCGTAGGTGATACAAGAGTGCAGCTGAAATAAAACAAAAAATATTAATAAGACAGACAATATTAAAAAACTTAAGGTGGAACACTACAGTTAAAACCGCACAAAATTTGTACAGTCAATGTTCATTACAGCTGTAACCAATTTTTAAAAACTACATACTGTATTAATCCTCATGTCCTGAACATCATTTTTTATATTTTGATGAAACATAAAAATTAAAAATAAGCTGTGGCAATGGTCCACAAAGGGGATTCCGACGAATCGCAGGTTTTTTTCACAAAATGACATATAAAATTTTTTTGTGCATGTCGATTTTGAAAATTTTTTGTACGTAATTAGAAGACGAGTAGATAAAACTTTCCTGTTGTTTTCAGCAAAATCGTATAAAAAAACTCGAGAAAACCCGACATTTTGAAAAGTTTTTTGAGAAAATTTTATTAACTTTGGAGCCTAATTTCTCAGTAGATCTCTATACGATTTTTAAATAAACAACGCCAATGTTTCTAACCCGTTGAGTTCTCCATTTTGATATATATTTTGTTAAAATCGGTCTGTAAACAAATTTTCATAATTTTGCAACGGATGAATTTGATTTGACGTCGGGAAACTACATTTTGAAACATTCGTTTAAAAGTACTTTTTAACACAGAATCTGAGACGGAGCAGTAGCCGAGTGGTTAGAGCGTAAGACTCAGCATACAGAAGGCCTAGGTTCGAATCCCCCTGGGAGTTATTTTTAACACCAAAAAAAATTTTTTTTTTAATTTTAACTTTTTTTAAAATTTTTTTAACTTTTTAATTAAAAAAATGTACATTATTCAATACTGTATTCAACCCAGAGTACGTACTTTAAGGTGGTTTTGAAGTAAAACCGGGGTAGAGTCAGAGTGTCCCTCCTAGGGGAGGTCGCAACCCCCCCTAGCGCCCCCTCGGGGGTCAAATCAAAAAACGAAGTTCGGATTCGTAATCAGGACCCCCGAAAACCCACGAGTGGTTGTTTTTGAAAAAATCAAAGAAATTTTTGGAACTGTAGTGTTCTACCTTAACATGAAAAGAAAATTATATAGCTACATATGTATGTATATTGAGTAGCGCAATTTAGGGCCCTAGTTCGGAGGCGCCCTGCACGCCCAAAATAGGGCCGCTTTAATTAGTGCCATATTGCCCTAAGTGCGACGTGCCATAATTAATGCTAATCACCACTAATTAAGGCCTCTTATAATTGGGAGATTTAAAAAACCAAAACAAACATTAAAAAAACAGAATTTATTCTTTATTCGTTATTTTTATGGTGGTAAATAGGTTTGTTTTAATTGTATATCGCACAACCTCATTGTCTTTCATTTTATAGTTTAAGTTATTTGATAATTTTATTCTTATGATAAAAATTATTCTTAGTTTTGGCTATATTATATTTTAAGTTGTAAATAGAAAACATATCATTACCCAATTTCTGTTGCACAGTTTGCATGCGGTAAAAACAAATCTCTAGAATTTGTTGTTATTTGTCTTTTCTTTCTGGGTCGTCGCTAAAATAAAAAATAAACAAAAATATAAACAGTAGATATAGACCGCAAATATAGACAATAAATATAGACCAATCTCAATAACTTACTCTCATTAGAAATAAGTAATTTGTTAATGTTAATTTTATAATTGAGTCTTGGAACAAAAATTGTAAAACAGAACACGAAAAATTCAAAATTTACCGAAATTTACCAAAATTTTAGGAAGCAAAGATGTTTCGCGTGAATTACGCATATTATGTCTTGGCGTTTGCTTGCCCTTTAATCTCTATGGTCCATTTCGATTTTTTAGCTGTTTGTTTTTAAATTTAACGTGTACATTAGTTTTTTGAAACCTTCGTATTTTTAGCTACTTCTATATCCTTTTTATGATTAAAATAATCAATTTTAGTGAATCACCGCTTGTAGGCTGAAATTGCACTAATCGGTCGGACCTCGACGACGTATTTGTGCGTGCAGCATTCAGTTATTCACGAAATTTCCAAATAAAATTATTCTTTTTATATATACATATTTGAATTAAAATTAAAAAACAACAAGAGACTATTATTTTATTGATTAGCAAGCCCAGAATTTTATTTTCAACAGCTGCACAACCTGTTTGTTTGTTTTGTCTTCGGGACCTGGACAATTCGTTTCCTACAATTCGCTCCCAGGACAATTCGTTCCCTGGACAATTCGCTCCCTAGACAATTCGCTCCCCGCCCAATTTTATATATCCGCTTCCCGACATATTTTATAAACACAATTTTTATTACACCTACTTTATTGGAAAGAATTCGCTTCTTGGACAATTTGCTCTATGGACAATTCGGTCATTATAGACATATCGCTTTCTTTACAACTCAATCGCTCTTTGGGAAGATGAATTTAAAAAAAATCGTAGATGGCCCGATTTACTCTCGTTATTTCTTATAACCGTTATTTTATAAAAGCATACTTTGTTTGGTAAAACTTGATTTAAATTTTTTAATTGTTTTTTATAAAACTTTTTTCGCTGGATAAAATTTCAATGACGATTTTTTTGAAAGAAAAAAATGGCTGTTAGACATTATATTTCCTACAAAACACTTTACTTCCAGAATATTTCGCAGGCACAATTTTTTATGAATAGTTCCTTTCCACTCCAGGAACACTGAAAAAAAAATAATTGTATATTAAAGTAGTAACAAATTTACGTAATGGTCAAGGAATTATTAAAAAGCTCTACATTCACAATTTTATGCAAATAAGCATAATTTTTCAAAAAAAAAAAAAAAAACGGTCTCCAATATAACACAGTTCTTATGAACGGATATTATTATGGTATCCGGAAGAAATACCTTCTGAAAAAAACTTCGGAAAAAATAATTTTCTTTGAAAATTATTTGCCATTTCTAAAAATTTTTACGGTTTTGTTTTTTGTTTTAGTTTTATTTTAAGGGTTCGTTTAGGCTAAGGAAAAACAGTTTTTTTTGTTATGATTTTAAAAGTGTTTCTGAAGATATTTTTTTCGAAGATATTATGCAGAATGTATTTCTTCCTAGCGCATTATGATTGTTTGATGTATCGTTTTTTTTACAAATTTGCTAACAACAGAAAATCTAAAATTCATACGAGAGTTATATAAAAAAAGCGAAATGTTTTTTTATACGTAGTTTGCTTTTTTTAAAAAGAAAATTTTGGTTTCTTAATGTTAATACCAGAATTCCAACAAACAAAACACAACAAAATGTAAAATCGCTAGTAAACAATATTTTTTTTAAATTGCAACAGTTATTTAATATTTTTCGGAATTGAAAATAAAAAATTAAACTAAAAATTAAAATTTAAACCAAATGTTAAACCAAAAATTTATGCAAAAAAGCAAATTATCCCCGAGAAAATTATAAGATTTATAGAAATTACGTTTATAAAAAAACCGTGTTAACCAGGAATGAAGAGCAAAGAAATACAAACGTGGGAAAATGAGTTGTGCAGGGAACGAACTGTCCATAGGGAGCGAATTGTTCAGGGAATGAATTGTCCACGGAGCGAATTGTCCACAATGAACTATAGTAGCTTGTAAAAATTGCGTCGATAAAGAATCCCGAGAGCGAATTGGGCAGGAAGCGAACTGTCCAGGGAGCAAATTGTCCCCTATTTTTTGTCTTCAGAGTTGGAACTTGATATTTTTTTATTTTGTAGTTCTTTATGTGGTCTAAATTCTCTAATTAACTTTGGGAGTAAACTAAGGATATTATGGTTTACTATACCGGATATTTTATGTTCGATTAATTTACATATTATCAGAGTAAAAACACAATATACCGGGCCGAAAATTCGACTAATGCTGTCCTGAGGGCTAAAAGAATTTCTCAGTCCAACTCTACTTTGGTTATTGAATTTTACCGGGCCAAAAATTCGACTAATGCTGTCCAGAGGGTTGAACGGATTTCTTAGCCTTGGCCCGCCTTCATTTTGGGTATTGGAGTTGAAACAGGACTCAACACAGCTCATAAAAGCGGTGACATCTAAGTTAAACGGTGGACTCTAAAAAAGTTAAATTTCCAAGCTCACAGATAGTAATTTAGTCTTGAAAACAAAATAAATGGTCGCAATTAAAAAAAAACCAACGAACCGATCAGGTTTAGATGAAGATTATTTAAATTTTAACCAAAAAAACGTGTTGTAAAGGAAGTAGAAAACAGCGTCATGCTGCTCAGTAATAAACTTTGCATTTTCACTATGCTTTTTGTTTCCCTCGTCGTCTCTTATCTACACCACACACTTGAAACGAAGATGTGTTTTAGACTTATGCGTTTCAGACGTGATAATAATCAGAAACGGTTATTCAACAGTTATTTAAATGATTAATATATCTAGTTACATACAGTGGTTGGCCGTGTTGTTATCGGCGGTGGTGTGGTCATTGGCGGTAATGTGGTGGCAACCGGAGGTTGTGTCATCTGAGCAGTCTTCTTGTAACTGTAGCCGTGGTGATGCCCGTGACCGTGGCTAGAGGCTTGTTTCTTTTTTTCTGAAAAATAGAATAATTATGGTTGCGTTTCTTGCAGAAGTACACCATAAAGTATAGAAGTTTCGTGTTTGAGACAAATATTTGTATTTAAAAATACATACAATGTTCAAAAAAGTTTAAAATGAATTTTATTTTCTTTTTTATTTTTCTATAAAAATAAAAGTTACAATGAAATAAAAATAAACAAATAAAAGTTATAATAGAAACTTTGGCGTGATAGTGTTGGTGTGAAGTGAGCCACTGATTAAGAGATTTGAAGCCAAATCAACCCTGCCTTTTTTCCTATTAGAATTCAAATTTGGAGTTAAATAGAAGAAATTTTGGAGCTCAAAATCTCGAGCTTTCTGTTTAGAATCTGTGAAACGGAGAGCCCTAATTCTAATTTTTAAACTAAACCTCAGTGAAATCACATTTTGAGCCCCATTAGTCCGGTTTTGTGACTTCAATTTTCCTTAATTTTGGGACCATTTTTTTGTTGTGGCACGCCGATATGGTGATAAATATATTCCAGCGACATCACACCCTTAATTTACCATATTAAAGTCTCTTGAATACGAACGGCTCTATGCGACAAAAAAAAAGATTTAATATGTGACAAAAAAAACCACAAACACTTGTGTGTTTAATATTTAAAATCCTTTAAATTCTATAATTTTTTTAGTGCGTCATTAGGATATTTAATTTAATATTTTACTATCGCTGAATTATTGTAATCGAGTATAACCCACTGCGTGTATATTACGCAGTTCACAAGATACTCACAAACAGAAAATCTGTTGAAACATAAGATTTACGGTGATATCCGTATGTTCGCTTCTTTCGTTTTGCTCTATATTCAATTTTCGGCTCGGGAACACTCCTTTTTGTAATCCTTCCAATTAGCGTTTTTTGATCTCTGGTAGGGGGATTGGCTGCGGAATTAACACATCTAAAAACTTTTCATGCTACAAAGAAAGCGTCACAAATGAAACAACACTGGCTTACTCAACAGTTAGATAGGCGAAGCTTTTATACGCAATCAGATGATATTTTAATGGTGTAGTTAAAAACATTTAAAGATTTTGTTAAAATAGAGTTTTAGACATTTAGGGCTTATTCACACCGGAGTTGCAAGTGACAACACGTTTACGCCGCAATGACATTTGACAGTGTAACGTGTCAACGCACGCAGAACGCCTTATCACTTGCCACTTTTCACTTGCCACTGCAGTGGAAGCTAACTTTTAGAGCTTTACTAGGTGTTTTTTTTAACCGTATGTCTTAAAAACTTTAAATCGACAAGAATGAAGCTACCATATTAGTAGGCTCTTGCTATTTTAGTGATAATCCGTTTTATGTACAGTTTAAAAGATATTTAAATGCATTACCTCCCATTTGTTGTCAGATTTTTATTTAGCTGGCAATCTTAGTCCCAATTCTATTAAGACTTTCTTATATATCATTTAATTTAATTGTCATTTAAGATTATTATAGCTTTTGGAAAATTTTGTTAAAACCTTTCTATGCTTCAAAACTATGAAAAAATTTAAAAAATCTTACAAGTCCCCTATCGTGCTAAAAACACATTCTCTGATGCTGTCATATCTCAAGTCCAAATTAGTTTGATATGTTAGAAAACACTCCAATGTTGTAATTTGATCAACGGTGGGTGGTAATCTCAAATCATCAATACACCTGAAATTGAATTCAATTTTTTAGGAGTTAACATTCTTTTGGGGGGATTGAAAATATGGTGCGGAGTTAAATGAGGTAAATGGTGCGGAGTTGTTGCAGAAGAAAGAACTGAAAACTGAACGATTATTTTTATGATATTATTTTGTTTTATATTAAATGTAAGGTTTGGGCTTTGGTTTTTTTTGGAACTAAGATTATTTCTACATAAAGTTTTAAATTAGGGTTAAAAAGACCCCCACACAAGCTCCTTAAAACGTTGAAAAGGGGTGAAAAATTGCATAATTATAATTTTCTTCTAACATTTGAAAAATATTAACAAACAAGAATAAAAATAAAATTTAAAAAAAACGAATAAAAAATACTGTGTTTGACAAGTTTCAATCGAAATAGCTCTCAATTGGAAATGAAAATCGACACATTGGTCTATTTCAGTACAGGTACACGATGTTGCATCTTGGCTTTTAATCTGAAAAAAAGTATATTGTGTTGATTTTTATAATGTCGGGTTCATCTTTAATTTTCAGTCATTTCTACCAAATTTATCATTCAGCAACAAAAATAGCGTCTAAAACCTTTAAAAGAAAAAACAGACAACGTTAAAAATTAAATTTTATCTGGATATTTTTTATGTTTGGGAATATTATAATAATGTATAAATAATTTGTTTAGCGAAAAAGAAACAACTGTTAAAAATGCAATTAGCTCATAATTTTTTAGTGCTTGATCTTGGCGTGATTCTTCAATTTTGAAACCCAAATAAACCTTAAAATTTGTCGTTATTTACTAACAAAAGTATATTTCGGTATTTGGTATTTGATTTTTTTAAAAATTTTTTGGCTGGTTTATCGCGTGATAACTACGCGGTCTTAGGTGGATAATTGCCAAGGAATGCAAAAGAATGAAGGCGCAAACTGAGCAATGTCATAAATACATTAGAGTAAAGAATGTCTGACTGTGTTTTAAACAGTATACGTAGATTGTTCCACATTGTAAATTTTACATCATGTAAAAAAATTTACAACAACCTGTGAAATAATCTTTAGTTCGTGGAATAATCTACATCAATATTTTTGCGTAATACTGTTGATTATTTAACCTGTTTTGCAAATTTGCAAACAAAAAAAATCACGAACGTAAAGTTTTGATGAGATTTTTTTTCACGTAATGTTGTTGAATATTTAACATTTTTTGTTGAATCCGATGTATAAATTATTTTACATGTTAAAACATGAAATATTTCAAGTACTTTGAATTATTTGACGTATTAAATATGTAGGAAAATTTCACTTATGTATAAAGTTTGTATTTACAATTTTTTAGTTAGCAAACAAAAAACTCCGAACGTAAAACTCTTAGATAATGTATTTTGCCACGCACGTAATGTTGTCAAATATTCTGGGCTTTTTGTTACATTCGACGTATAAATTATTCTACATGTTAAAACCTGAAATGTTTCCAATAATTTGAATTATGCGAAAATATTTAGTATTTACAAGAGTTTTATCTAATAATTTTGCGTTCACAACTTTTTATTTTCAGATGATGTAAAACTTACATGTTGATTGTTTAACATATAATTAGAACAATTGTTTAACACAAAGTCGGACATTCTCTACTCTCTGCATTTCTGAGAGTGCTGATCCTGTCTTAACTAACCCGCGTTTTCGTATTTTCTGAATAGGCTCAAAACCTTATTATTTTTGTAGTACCTTAAAAACATTAATATATAACCACCATATAAATTAAAAGTATTTATACAAATAAGGAAAAGTGCTTTTAGATTT
Organism: Microlaimidae sp. YZB2_3; assembly: GCA_030248175.1. NCBI lineage: Eukaryota > Metazoa > Nematoda > Chromadorea > Desmodorida > Microlaimidae > Microlaimidae sp. YZB2_3. The sequence goes on along the minus strand of JASAMX010023799.1, from coordinate 36,978 downwards.
TGTGGATTCTTTGGCAAACATATACAATATAATGCTATTCTTGCTAAAAATAGCAGTTTGTTAAAAAAAAACCTAGCTTCACATTACCTGGAGCTGCTGTTGTATGAAAACGAGCACGAATAAAGAGAAACGGTACATAGCTTCAAGCAATGAAACAATACCTTTAGTATTTTACTTCGAACGAACAATTCTATAAAACATAAATGTAAACTTTTTTAAAATATTCTTTATTGTAATGTTGTAATTTTCTAAAAATATAGTTGTTCTAAACAAATTGTAATCACAGCAAAAAATAAAGTTTAGTATAATATTATAATAACGCAGTACTATTTAAACGAATATTATGCGAGTTTTTAAGTTTCTAAAATTTGATTTTTAACTAAAACTCTACATGACTCCTAAATAAAGAAATAAAATAACACTTCAAAACCTATAAAAGTGTTACATGACACACAAAACAAATTTGACGAAAAACAAAGTTTTATGTTTCTGTAATGGTTCTAATGATATTGTTTTTTAGATTTGTTAGTTGTTTATTAAAATAATTTAGTTTCACAAGGCTGGTTTAAAAAAAGAATTGTACAAGTATACCACTTTTTTAACTTTCCAACAACAACTTTTTGCATGCATAAAACTTCAAAATCAAACTTTTAAAAGCAAAATAACATCAAATTTATGGTATTTTTGACGCAATTTGCCCAAAACAATGTCAGGTTTTTTTAATGAAATAGCACGCCATTATTATGGGTAATTCTATTCAAGTAATAAAAACTATACATCGGGATATTTACGGGTAATTTTATTGAAAACAGCACGAGTTTTATCTGTGTTGTTTTTTGGGGGATCTCTCCAAAAAACCCAATTTTATGAAAACAGTCGTAAAAACAAAACATAATAATTTTTGGGTAACCTGTTTTGTTAACAAATAAATGAGGTCAAACCGAAATTGTTTCAATTTTACTGAATAAAGTTTTTTCTCGGACATTTTAAAATCGACCCGCTTTTAAAATGTAAAAAAAATTGAGTGAGTGAATTTTAACTTTTGTATAAATCCATCACTCCTTTTTTGCTTTAATTGCTAAGGTATTTTAACCTTTTTACCGAAATCTACCGAAGTTTCGTAAAATTCATTTTGTAAAAATGTTATCTTGTGTCATTTTCTTATGAAATGATGATTGGCTTAACCATATTGCTGTATTTTTTTCAATCGTGTTTTGCTCCAAATTTGATAGTGGCTATGATTTATGTACGTGTGTTTTATGGATTTTAGTTTAAATCAAAAAACAAGTATTCCTAAGAAATTAGGACACCAATTGGGAACGGGACACGAGGGTACTGGACACGAGGGTACTGGACACGAGGGTACTGGACACGAAGGTACTGGGCTTAAAAAAATTGCGTTCACCACAACCTCGCAGCAAAATCGATTCATTATGCAAGGGGAACACCAGGGTACTGGATACGAGGATACTGACGAGCAAAAAACATAACCTTCCCGCATGAATCGGGATAAACTTATTGCAGAACAATAGTTTGTTTTACTTAAATATCATAGTTTGTTTGGTTGACTTTTAAAAGTGGGATTATAAAAATAAAATTTTTGAGAAGACATAAAACAAAAATAATAATTTTATCGTGTAATTTGTCTACATTTTCTTGCACGTTTTTATATAATAACTAGCTTTGAAAATGCTGATAATTTATGAGACGACTCAAAAGATAATAAACATTAAGATTGACATTTGATTGTGCTGTAAAATAATTTTTGTGGTTATTTTTCGTGGAGCGTAGAAAAAATGAATTTTTTATAATGCCTTCGGAAAAAATAATTGCAAATAATTTTGCAAAAACATTTTAGTAAAATATTTTCCGAAAAACAATTGTTTGCCTTTTTTAACAGTAAATTATTCGGTATTTTTTAAAAGCACACTATTTTTTAAATATTATGATAAAGTTTAGCTTAATTTTTGGGTTTTGCTTAGGCTTAGGGAAATAAAGTTTAACGTGCAATGGGTTTCAAAGACTCCCAAAGATCCGTTGTTTAAATATTTTACTCACGACTCTATACTTAGATTGAAATGCATAAAATATCATACATGAAAAATCTTACAATTGTATGTCTTTTATTAAAAGCACATTTTGTTTGCCTTGTCTTAAATGATCAACATGTGTTCAAGTGAATTCCTTAAGCTAGAGTGAATTAAAAAAGGCAAGAAGTTGTTTTTTACATTTCTACTGCTACAATCTATTTTTGCAGAAGTTATTTTTTCCAAAGTTTTTATCAAAAAAAAACAAAACATCAAGAGTCGATGAAAATAGTCTAAATATAAAAATGACATCAAAAAAACTGCAATTCGCTTTGTATTCGAAAAAACAGAAATTAAATAACTTTTAGGCGTTCTCATTTCAGTCATGATTGTTTAATATTAATTCTTTGGTTTTTTTAAAGGCAGGGTTTCGAAGCTCCAGAGATTCGGAGATAGCTTTAAACATTATCATTGTTTTTATTAAAAAGCGATAGTATAAACTGTGTGTAAAATAACCTTTAAAAATTTCGTGTTTTAGTATGATGTTTTTTTAAACAATTTGTAGTTTTTTATTATTAATTTGTATTATATTTAAGCAAAAAATGTTATTTATAATTAAAAACCAAGCGATTCTATGTAACGTTTAATTGTCTACACGTTCAAACGATTAAAATTTAATTCAGCTCAGCTCAGCTCATTTAGTCTCAAAAATTTACATATTTTTGGCAAACGTATTTTTTCTTAGCTCAGCACCCTCGTGTCCAGTACCCTCGTGTCCAGTACCCTCGTGTCCAGTACCCTCGTGTCCTAGAATCCACCAATTTGCAGCAAATATAAATATATAACAAGAGAAAAGGTTGTATAATTAAATTTTTAACCAAAATTTTGCAAAAAATTGTAATTTCAACTTTTCTTCGCTCGTTAGGGTAACTGACTTAATTTCGGCCACCTTTTTTTAATTTTTTGAATAAGTTTTTTTCTGGCTTTTTCAATCAAGCCAAAATTTGGCCTGAAAATCAAACAATAGCTATATTTGTTATTCTAGTGCAAAATTTGAATATTTCTGCCACACTTAAAAATCAGTGAAGGTTTAAACTTTTTTTTTAAAGTGGCCGAAGTTAAGGCGCGTGCCATTTATTTCGGCCACCTACAAAAAACTGGCCATAACTATTGCTTAAACGAACAATAAAAATTTCTAAAGGTTGCAAATTTACCCTTAGGTATTGTTCTTGGTACATATTACTTAATTTTTCCCGTTTGCGAACTTTAATAGTTATTAGCAAGACTTTAAATAATTATGTCAAAACCTTAAAAAACAAGTTTTAATAATTTGTATTTTTTGTTCAATTTTTATTTTTGGTTTAAAAAACGTCAAAACAAAGTCAAACGAGCAAAACAAATACTTTATAAATACGGTAGTACAATGATATTTAAAAACAGCAAAAAACGGCAGGTTCTTTTGATATCAATTTATAGTTTTTAGTGCCGAATAAAGTGTTTTTTAAAAAATATCTTTATATTTCATGTTTGGTTTTAAAACAAAATTAAGAAGCTCTACGTTAAAACTTGATGACAATAACAGGTGGAAAAACGCGCATTTTCTTATTGAAAACGTAACATTGTTTCAAGCTGTAGGAAATGTACTCGGGACCGTCGTGTCGCAAGACCGTCGTGTCGCACCTCAGGACGGTCGTGTCGTACTCGCTCGGGACTGTCGTGTCTCGGGACCATCGTGTCGCAGAAACCGTCGTGTCGTAGATTCAATGTCAACATTTCTTCCAAAAAATGAAGTCTATAAGATGGATAATATTTTTTGTGAGTCGCTTTTAAAATTTTCTATTTCGATTGAAATTAAAGTAAATTAAAATATTTTGCTTATAATTTTCAGAGACTAAACATAGTTTAAGCTGCTTTCAAATTAAAATCTTGTTTAGAAATCAACAGTTATTTATAAAACACACAACAGTGAAATTAAAAGTAAAACAACACTGAAATTTCCTTTTACAGCCTGAAAAATGGTCGCATTCGTTTGTTACTTAGAACTAAACTTTAAGGTCTCTCCGGACAGTTTTCAATTCACATCGTTTAATAAAAACCAGTAGAAATACAGAACAAAATTTTTTTTGCTTACATAAAATGTATTTTATTATTTATTGTGATTATAAAGAATTATAATATTTTAAAATATATCAACGACAAAAACCAATAAGCGGCAAAAAGTAGGAAACAAATGCGGTTTAAATATTTACAAATAATTTTTTTGTTTCGATTCATTGAAAAAATTAAAATAAATCTAAAATAAATATTAATATTAAATAAAAAAGGTGGCAATGAAAATATGTTCATAGTGGGAATCGATTCCTCGATCTCAAAAATTTAAGCCATAGACGTTACCGACTGTGCCACATGTCGATCTGCTCAGGCTTGTTAAAAGAGGTGTACAAACCCACAACCATTATTAAATCTAAAATTATTGCAAATTGGAAACTATATATTTCAATAAAAATATACTGTTTGGAGCTTTAAATTTCACCAAATTAAATTAAATCCACGTTTTTTTAAATCGTCACTATTTTGAAGAAATTAACCCCCAGTTTTCACGGAAAATCGTATATTAAACCATAAATACAAAAATATTTCCATTATTTTTTACGCACGTAAAAACGGGTAACAGTACCTCTTTATTGGAAGTATTTTTTAATAAATACTGAGTAGAGAATATTTTTAAGGGTTTTAAAAAAAATTCGTTGCAGTTTGATTTTAATATCAATTATTTCAACTACTACCAATTATATAATGAATGTGCACTTTATAATCGTGGTATTTCTGCCTTTTTAACACCCATATATTTTTTTATGAAAACATTTCTGTATTTCGCGAGATCTCGTATGCCAAAAATCGCGATTTTCGATACTTCAAAAGAGTTCGGAGAGACCTTAAGATCATAATCTGAAGTATAACAACCTTTCTATGCAAAGTTTCATTAAAAATATATTTAAAATATATTTAGTTTTGACGAATTTGTTTATTTAGGATATCATCTGTTTGTTCATCTTTAAAATTGTATTAATGTTATTAGTTTATTTAATAAATGCCAATCATTTTTTAAAAAAATGTTTATTGTTATAATTTTTATTATTCACATGGCCCAAGTAAACTAATATCATCTATGGCAACAGTTCCCAAGCCGTTGTTCTTTCCTGAGTGCTCAGCAACGATTAAAAACTAAAAAATATAATAGTTAATTTTTATTTTTTTAATATAATGTATTATGTATAATATTTTACATTGTAACTATAAAATTATTCAACACGTTATTAAAGGCGATAAATCTTTAATATTACTCAATCTTACAAAAATCTAAATACATATTATATAGCTTTAATTTGTTCAAGAAACTACAGTTTTAAATTTAAACTAAAGATTTAAACTACACTACTGTGCAGATGAACTATGTCTGTGATTCTATTATTAAAACAAAACCATACACCGCCATTCATAAAAAACGGTTAAAAATAATTAGGTATATAGGGTAACTGACTTAATTTCGGCCACCTTTTTTTATTTTTTTGAATAAGTTTTTTCTGGCTTTTTCAATCAAGCCAAAATTTGGCCTAAAAATCAAACAATAGCTATATTTGTTATTCTAGTGCAAAATTTGAATATTTCTGTTACACTTAAAAATCAGTGAAGGTTTAAACTTTTTTTTTAAAGTGGCCGAAGTTAAGGCGCGTGCCATTTATTTCGGCCACCTACAAAAACTGGCCATAACTATTGCTTAAACGAACAATAAAAATTTCTAAAGGTTGCAAAATTACTCTTAGGTATTGTTCTTGGTACATATAACTTAATTTTTCCCGTTTGCGAACTTTAATAGTTATTAGCAAGACTTTAAATAAATATGTAAAAACCTTAAAAAAACAAGTTTTAATAACTTGTATTTTTTGTTCAATTTTTATTTTTGGCTTAAAAAACGTCAAAACAAAGTCAAACGAGCAAAAAAATTCTTTATAAATACGGTAATACAATGATATTTAAAAACAGCAAAAAACGACAGGTTCTTTCACCTAAATTTTCAGGTGGCCGAAATTAACGGAGTCTTAAAATGCGCAGTTAGTTAAACGCATTGCAAAATGATTTTGAAGAAAATATCAAAACATGAAAATTAACAACTTTGAGCCTTAAATAGAAGATATTTTAAGGTAATATATTGCTTTGTTCTAAATTTGATGCAGTTTAAACACAAAGCAAAAATTAAGAAAATCACAAAAAGTTCACTTTTTGTATGAAAATGTTCATAATTTAGAATAACAAAAATAAAAAGCTTTAGCAAAAACACTTTATTCAACATTAATCCAGTTACTTTTATGCTAGTTCTTTTGTGTTTTAAAAATAAGCCAATTTTCTAACACCCTAAATTGGTGGCCGAAATTAAGGCGTGGCCGAAATTAAGTAAGTTACCCTACATTAAAAAATTTCACCAAGTTATATATTAATTTTAAAAAATCTTACTTTTGAAACACCGGGCAAAATCATAGCTCGTGCGATATTCCACTTCCTGAAAAAAATTTAAAAATATTTTTAGAATACTAGAAAGGAAAATAGTGGAAAAGAAACCATAATGTATGAGACCCAGAGTAACAAACCTATTGAACACTTAAAAAACAATTATGTGTCTAACTCCTAATTAAAGTTACACTCACGCGCGTCCAGACAAATACACGCAAACAATTACAATTTCCAAGGATTGTGTTTTTGAAATTTACTGCTAAAAAACTTGGTAAATACATATTTGTGCAGCTTTATTAAACTTTCATTATTATTATTTTTCAATCGGCAAACGGACCAAAATCGAAACTCCAATATATTTAATTAAAGTAACACAAAGGTGTGTACGCAAAAAGTTGATATTTAAAAAAAGACGGATTTAAAACGGTGCAAATGTATCGTAAAACATTTTTTTAAAACCTCGTTTTTTTAAATGTCGCAAATAAACTTTTCCTTGAGTCTTGAGAATTTATACTAAAAACATTTGTCTTCGTATAACGACTTTATTTTTTGAAAGTTCAAGTAAGATAAATATAAATCAATATACCTTGCGTTTTCCCTATCCAGCCTCGGAATAATCGTGGTGCATTCTCGGGTCATATCTCGAGAAAGCAATGGAACGTCTACAGTTTCCAAGCAAAGTTTCAAAGTAACTCCTTAAAAGTAAAGAATATATAACTTATATATAATGTGGAGCCTAAAATATTTATATCTTGTTAAGACGTATTTTGTATTGTACTTTTGTTAACATAAGGTGTGCGCACGTTATAACAACACAGCTTATAAGATGCGGGGTTAATACCAATGGGTAAAAACGGCTGCAGCTAAAAAATCAAAAAGTTTTGAACAATAAAAAAACTAAAATTAAAATAAATGGTGCACCAAATAAATGGTTTCCTAAGATTTTTATTTTGAAAGTTTTTGAACTTTCCGTTATAAAAATAATAAAGACAAAGTGATTTAGGTTTTAGTGGGGCTTAACGCGTTTTCCTTAGGGTTGCGCTGAAAGGTTCTTTAACTATATTTCCCAACATTAACAACAGTTATTAAAAATTGGGTGTGCTTTTGAGTGAGGGTCAAGGTTAAACATCATAATTGTGATTGAAACGCAATCTGATGATCCTTAACAGTACCACCTAATGGGCTTGGCGTTTTTCGGCGTGAGCGACATAAATAAAACTATAGAATCATAAATAGCTAAATTTATAAAAAAAACAATAATATAGGCTTAAAAGCTTGGTTATATCTTGTGATATTGTTTTAATCTTACTTCAAACGCATATTGTATTAAATAATCTAGCAAAAGACGAAACAAAGTTTCGAAAAAAAAGCCTTATATTAAATGGAATAGTATAAAGCTACATAAGTCTAAAAACTTAATGCCAGAAAAGACTGAAACAAGTCTCTTTAAAACCTGTAAATTAATAACAGATTTTGTGAAATTTTCAGAAAAACAAAACCGAATAAAAACAATGCGTGTAAAAGCTTTAGTTTGCGTTTTTTAACCATTAATAAAACTTAATTCACATAAATTTCTCTCAAAGTGGATTAACTTTTACATGAGTTAACCAGCTGTAAATACCACAGTATTAGTTAAGTCACACGTCCTCAAAACGATACAAAAAAGCATAACGCAAGCGTCACAGTAACCATGAAAAATTTCTGTCAAAATAAGTTATCGCATTGCGCATTAAATTTTGTAATTTATCATTATTTTTGTATAAAGCAAAACATACCGCCATATTAACGGCTTTTTAAAATCAAATATCAAGTTCTAAGTCCGAAAAACATTGAAAAATTCAGATTTAATACAAGGCGACTTTTAATTTAACAAATGCATTGAGAGCTAATTTGTTTTATGTAATAAATAGAAACATTAAAGAAAAAGTCGCCTTATATTAAATCTGAATTTTTCAATGTTTTTCGAACTTAGAACTTGATATTTGATTTTAAAAAGCAGTTAATATGGCGGTATGTTTTGCTTTATACGAAAATAATGATAAATTACAAAATTTAATGCGCAATGGGATAACTTATTTTGACAGAAATTTTTCATGGTTACTGCGACGCTTGCGTTATACTTTTTTTGTATCGTTTTGACGACGTGTGACTTAACAAATACTGTGGTATTTACAGCTGGTTAACTCATGTAAAAGTTAATCCACTTTGAGAGAAATTTATGTGAATTAAGTTTGATTAATGATTAAAAAACGCAAACTAAAGCTTTTACACGTATTGTTTTTATTCGGTTTTGTTTTTCTGAAAATTTCACAAAATCTGTTATTAATTTACAGATTTTAAAGAGACTTGTTTCAGTCTTTTCTGGCATTTAGTTTTTACACTTATGTAGCTTTATACTATTCCATTTAATATAAGGCTTTTTTTTCGAAACTTTGTTTCCCTTTTGCTAGAATTTCCGCCTTTTAATGCATTGAATTCAATGTCGTTTATTAAAGATATAGAACATTAAAAAATTTACTCATTTTAAAAGAAACGTCATGGTCTCCTCATGATATGAATACAATTATTTTCATATCCAAAATTTCAATGTAATTTTAAGCAGTATACTATACAAAAATTAAGTTTGGGAACTCCGTAAAATTGTATGGAACCTGAAAGAACCATATAAAATAGTGTGTTTTTCTTCTGTTTAAATTTTTTTAGTTAGACCTGATTTAACCACTTTTTTGGAAATTAGCTTTATTTGGACTTTTGTTTTGTGCTTGATTTTTCTGGATTGATGGTTTATTTTTAAACAACAAAACCACACCATTGTAAATGGTTTTTCCAGGTTCCATACAATTTTACGAGGTTACCCAGACCAGTCTTTTCTCTGGTCTTAAATACTAGCCTTGAAAAATGCTCTAAGAATAGAGCAGGAAAAAGGGGCGATTTTTCCCCGGGCGTATCTTTAGACAGAAAAGATGTGGACTAGTCTGAGATGGACATTATGTGGACTATAGAAAGTTTGCATTTGGTTTGGCCAGCTGCTCACTAAATAAAAATTTCTACCATATGATAATGATTTGTTTATACATTGATCTAATCACACAGCACTGTTGCATTTTTTTAGTTTGATGAAATGTCAATTGAAAAAATCATACTCACAGCAATCTTTGACAAGCGCGAAATCGCCACTTTTTCAATTTGAAGGTTATATTTGTATGTGTAAAAAACAACTATAAATTTGAAAAAGTGGCGATTTCGCGCTTGTCAAAGATTGCTGTGAGTATGATTTTTTCAATTGACATTTCATCAAACTAATAAAATGCAACAGTGCTGTGTGATTAGATCAATGTATAAACAAATCATTATCATATGGTAGAAATTTTTATTTAGTGAGCAGCTGGCCAAACCAAATGCAAACTTTCTATAGTCCACATAATCTCCATCTCAGACTAGTCCACATCTTTTCTGTCTAAACATACGCCCCTGGAAAAATCGCCCCTTTTTCCTGCTCTATTCTTAGAGCATTTTTCAAGGCTAGTCTACCACTTTTTTTAATTAAATTAAATTAAAAAATAGCCTAATAAACTATAGTTTTAAGTGCGCAATGACATATGTTTATAATTATTCCGGTGCCGAGATATATTCCGGTGCGGTGCAGTTGCGCTCCAGGCAAAGTTTATCTACGTTCTCTAAATATAGTTGGCGCGATGCCGTGCGCCAATGATTGCAATTATAGTTTTTAAAGTAAAAATAATAATAATAAGAAGAAGATGATGAACATGAATTACGAAATTTACTCACGTTCTCTAAGTATAGTTGGCGCGGTGCCGTGGGTTAAATTGCAGCATGGCACCCCGCACCACCGATAATTACCGGCGCGTGGCGCTCCCGCTCCACCGACGCTTATTATTATTTTTTAATAAATAAAACTTTGAATTAATTTTTTCATCAGTAATGCAAGAATTAAAAAAAAGTACGCTGTTGTTTTTGCCGTTTTCCGCGCGGTTAAAGCAGATGGCGCTGGGAACTGGTTCCGTTTCTGCCACCAATTAAAACCCGTCTGCTTGTTTTGTGCGGTTTCTATGAGGGGATGTTGGTTGTCTGCTCTGTACAATCCTTATTGTTGCCAAAAGGCTGTTACTGTGCGGTTGAGATTTTTTATTTGTCTATTTTTTAAATTTTTTATTTTGATCAATAAATCGATGACAAGGACCTAAATGAAAAAAGTGCTTCCTAAGAAAGTTGCGTAATTCCTTCTTCTTTCTAATGAGCCCATGTTTATTTTTGATCAATCAGTAACGAATGAGGAATATCGCTTTTAAGGATGGAGCGTTGGAATAATAATCATAATAATAATAATAATAATAATAATAATAAGAAGAAGAAGAAGAAGGTTCTGAATTTCAAAATTTACCCACGTTCTCTAATAATGGTTGGCGCGGCGCCACGGGGCTAAATCGCCCCGTGGCGCTCCCGCGCCACCCATGATAAAAAAAACTTTTTTCTGTTTCGATTTTGATAAATTTTCGTCTATTAAAACAGTGTATCCCGCAGCGCTCACACGTCACCCAAGATTTATTTCATTTTTTTTAATATTTTTATTGTTGCCATATGGCTGCTAATTAGTGGTAAGGATATTTTTTCGCTCTTCTCGTTGAAAATTAGTAATTTTTATAAAAAGGTAAGGAATTATAATTTAAACCAAAAAATAACCACAAGGGAATGTGTATTACTGAATGAAGTTACTTAATATGTAATTCAGTAAGTAAAAAAAGTCTCACACAAGTACCCCAGTACCTAATGCGTAACTTAGAAAAAAACTGGTCATTTTTCACATGAACAGAGGTTTAACTACGGGCAATAGAGCATATGCGAGAATAAAATTCAGGTGAGGCGGCAATTTAGCATCTACGTGCAAAAAATTAGCTCCAAATATTTACCACAGGGAAAAATTTTTGGGGGACCAAAAAAAAACACGAAAAAAGTTAAGCAAATTAAGCTTATTAGTATGAAATTCAGGTATGTTTAGCAAAAGTTTTTAGGTTTTTAATATCAGAAAAATATGGGTAATATTTTAGTTATGTAAAATGTTTAGATTTTTAATTGGCTAAAAAACTATTGAAGGTTTTGTTGATTTTCGATGACGCCATCAACAACAATTAACCACGCAGTGACTTAACCCATCGCTCCGCGCTCTTCCCTGATTTTGTTAAACCAAATAGAACTCTCCTAATGTTTTAAATAGTCTGGGGAACGCACTTTCTTATTCAACTGTAAATGTTGAGATAAATTTGTAGTAGTTTTAGTATATAATAGAAATATAACACACCATACCGACGGAAGGTCTATAGTATTTAAACTGAAGTAGCTTAACGTTGCTGATATAAATTTCTGGCGATTCCAAAATTGCTTGTTCGAATGGATACAACATTGTGCTTAGAAACCATCCAGTTTTCGAGCCTAATTTTTACAGTATGTTTATAAATAGCGACCAATCATCTGAATTTATTTGTTTTGTATGTATATTGATTGTTTACTCAACCTATGGCCCGGTTTTATCAATCTGGGGTTTAACGCATACAAAATAAGTTTAAAAGTTTTTTAATGAAGCGGTTATTAATAATTGTTGTAAAAGTTGATATATTTTGCAAAGAGAACTCAGCGGTCAGCGTATCTGTGTACTGAGCGGATGTTCAACGCTACCTGAAGTCTTAGCCCTTCCTATCCGCATCGATTTTTAAATTAAATTGAAAAAAGTGGATTAATACATTTCTTAAAACATATTGTTGAGTTATATATTTTAAAACTCACAAACGCCTCAATCGGTAAAAATCTCAAGATGATTGTTACAAATGCGGTTTTTAAAAAATAATAAATATCTACATAAGACGACGATAAGTTTACTTTTGGCATATTTTGATTCCCATATTACTAATTTTAGAAAGTACAATACTGTCATTTTTTGAGACCACGATACAAAAAATAAATTGGTTTGTCGGTGAGATATTTCTATTTGATAATTTTTTAAATTGTATTTTATCAACAAAAAAAACGGACTATGCATTTTAACAAAAAAAAACTAAATTGCACAAAAAAAATTATTTATAAGCTTTATTGCCGATCTTATTTAATAAAACATGAAAGCTAAGATAATAGTCCAACGCTGAGTAAGGTTTTTCTGTATCTTACAATTCTGTACACAAAAAGCAAACTTACTGGGCCTTATATCTGTCAGTCTGCTAACAGGGGGACCATATCCAGTAAACCGCCTTTCCCATTTGACCGGACTTATTCTATGCACTTTATAACGACATCCTCCTCCTGAAAATTTTTACCTCAAACTTTAACCAACTTTTAAACTATTTGTTGCTATAAATAAACATTTGTTTATAAACTTTAAAACACCATCGCCAAAATTTTTACTTTATGTATCAACTACGGGTGTGCATTGCCGGGAAATTTCATTTTAGCCGCGCCTTAGCTTTAGTACTAAAGGTTCAAAAATCGTTTAGCTTTAGCTTTAGTACTAAGCCCAAAAAAGGCTTAAAGGTAAACCCAACGTGGCTGCAACAGTTGTTCCTTGAATTAAAAAAATCCCTCCATTAAGTAACCACTTAAATCACGAGAATCTGACGTCATTTTATCAAACAAATACTCTGTATTAAATCGAATCTAATTGGCTGATAAAGTGATGTCAGATTCTTGTGATTTGAATGGTTACTTAATGAGGGGCTTTTTTTAATTCCACAAACAACCGTTGCAGCCACGTTGGGTTTACCTTTAGTACTAAAGCACTTTCGCCTTAGCTTTTGCCAAACTGACAAATATGAAAATTTCCTAAATTTTAAAAATTATCTCTTTTTTAAGGTAATTCTTGGCATTGGATTGTTAAGTTTAGGGTAAAAACTCAACATTAAAGATCTTTTTAACGGTTATTGCATTAGGTCTTAGCTTTATATTTTAAAAATATTATTTTTAGGGTTAATTTTACAATTTTAAAGTTACTCTTGCAACTGTATTTCAGTTTTAACTTTAAATGTTAACAGATGTATCAAATTGGCTAACTATCAAGAATAGTTTTTCTGAAATGAATATCTAAAGCAACAAAACATTTAACTAACATTTTTTATTAAAAAGAACGTTTACTGCATAATAAACTTTACAAAATACCCGTATGAAATTGTAAAAAATAAGATTATATTAATATTAACCACTTAGAAACTCGAAAAATATCTCAAAAAAGCAAAAAAATCAGTATTTTCTAATGCTTAAACAAAAATAAGAAACACAAAAAAATTAAACCCCATATTCATAGCACCTTAAACCTAAAATTCGTTTTAATCACTTTAATTAGAATTATTGTTTAAAATATTCACTCATGTTTTTCTTAAAGTAAAAATATAGTATATTCAAGTTTATATAAGCATAGTTTTAAGGCAACTAAGAGTGAAGGAAGAGGTTGAGGTGGTTGGTTACCAGCGTTAAATTGCATCTTAAATTCTGGGAAGGATGTATGGAAAATTTTGAAATCTAAAAGAGAATCAGGGTGTGTCTTGTAGACTTTCAAAACAAAATACTTTAGAGGCGTCAGATTAAAATTCTGGAGGGGAGCCAGATTAAAAAAAGAGAATTTTTCTGAGGAGAACTCAATTTTTGTCTAGGAGGGAGGTGCAAAATTTTGAGGTTAAAGGACCCCATCATACCTCTCCACTTCATGGATAGAAATCTCATTAAATAATCATGTTTTTGATTGGTGAACACTTTTTTTTTGGTTTTTTGGTCATTTTTTTGGCCAATCATTTTTGGGTGATTTTTCATTTTCCTGGCAAAAGCTAACGTTTGGCCGGGCCCAAACCTTTTGCCGAGCTTTTGCCAACTAATTTCAGTTTAGCCGCGCCTTAGCTTTAGTACTAAGCCCAAAAAACCCTTTAGTACTAAAGCACTTTAGCTTTAGCTTTAGTACTAATGACACCCGTAGTATCAACAAAACTTAATTTTAAAAAATAATTTTGATTATTTTCGATTTTGCTAAGACACTACTACGATAAACATTTAGTTTTATAAAAAAACTGCTAAAACTTTAATAGTTTTTCAACGCCCCCTTCTTAGCTCTCTGGTGTAGAATGTTTTAATTTGCTGCTTCCAATTTTTAAAATGCTCTTGTCAAGTTGACGGAAATTTTCAGACTATGAGAAACGAGCAACGGTATTTTGAATCAAAGTGAAAGTTTTAAAACTGTTGTCATTGATTGTTGTTCAATATTTAACGTTTTATGAGAGTTTTTCCGTTATTTATACATTAGTGTCTGTATTTTTTTTAGGCGTTCGCAATAATGTGACATTTCGTTTACAATACGTGGCATTCGCTTACATTACGTTTGTGTTCGCTCATAGAAGTTCTACAACTAGCAGAATTTATTCATTTACCCTCTAAAATCATTAAGTAAACTAATTCTTTTTATTGATACCTATTTGAAACGAATGTTTAAACCGGCATACCTTCGAAATCGCATTCCACGAGATCGCAAGCCGATAAGAACTTTTCGGTGATTGGTTCCAGCTTCGGCGGTCTCGTCAAATCAATGACCACCGGTCGCAAAGAAGGCGGGGTTGAAACGGGTAACGACGGTCGCTGGGTAGCACTTTTGGTTATTCTTCCACCTAAAGTGTTTTAAATCAAAAGTCACCGCAGCTGGTTAGAAATTGGTAACATTTAGCATTGCCAACATTATAGTTGAAAACTTTTAAATGCAAAAAGAGTGGATTAACGTCAGGTTGTTGTCATTCATTTTGTATATTTACCCAATTAGTGCGATTCGAACACGGAGTACATTACTATACACAAATCACTATGTAGAAAAGTAATAATAGTATAGGCACCTTGCACTGGAACTCGGTTTATACATGAAGTATGCAATACACATAGCGAGTCACCATAATGAAAATTACCGTATCTCCTACTTATCTTTTGTAGTATGCAGATCAACCGATCGAAATTTCACGCGCTTTCGAGGTTTGATCTGCATACTACAAAAGATAAGTAGGAAATACGGCAATTATCCATTATGGTAACTCGCTATGTTTATTGCATACTTCATGTGTAAACTGAGTTCCAGTGCAAGGTGCCTATATGGCATATACTATCGCACATTACATGTTAATACTAAATTGTAATATATTATTATATAAGCAGATTACAAAATCTTTGTATCTTCCATAAGTTTGGTTTTTCGATAAGTCTGGTCTAGATTCGATAAGTTTGGTTTCGATGTTTTATAAATTTTGAATTTCCTATTAATTTTTCACTTTACATACAAGATTTCAAATTCCCTAACTTTTGAAAAAAAATCATACTGAAAGTTTTTATTTCAAATAATTCTTTTGTTTTTTTAAAATCCAGATATGTATAGTTCTTTTTTGAGCAGATGACGAAAACACCTTGTTTTTTAGAATAAATGAAGATTAGTTCACAGAATGATTGCGAAATCTTCAGTTTTTCTCAGTTATATTTGGTTAAAAGGTTTATATAACCGATTTAACTAAATAAGAAACACCATAATTTAATTATTTTCAAAAAGTACCTTTAAGTTTTTTGTATTTTAAAACAATGTCCAGCATAGTTCTTTTCTTCAAAAAATTATATCACCGGAATGAAATAGCTCTGTTTTTTGCTTTAAAATTATAAATTATTTTAAATAAGTATAATAAACCAACAAACCATCTCATTAAAAATAATTTTTTATAATTTTTCATTAAAATTATCTGAGTTAATTAACCGTAAAAGATACCTGTGCTTGGGGTGTGCCTGAACAGTGGAAAAAATTTTTGAGCAGTCGTAAATTTCGTCGGTAGTACTGTAGTGGTAATATTAACCGTTGTAGTTGCTGCTTGTGTTAATGCGATAGCTGTTGTTGGTTCAGTAGTGGTTTTTTTCGTAAGGACACTTGTTGTTGAATTA
Source organism: Microlaimidae sp. YZB2_3 (assembly GCA_030248175.1). Lineage (NCBI taxonomy): Eukaryota > Metazoa > Nematoda > Chromadorea > Desmodorida > Microlaimidae > Microlaimidae sp. YZB2_3. The sequence continues at coordinate 20,497 of JASAMX010023799.1, read as the reverse complement.
AAACTGGAAGCGGTTATCAAGAAACTGTTTGTTGTAGGATACGTGAAGACACTTTCCGAATTTTCGGTAGTAGTAATCTCGGGTTCCGGTGTTGTTTCAGGTATTTGCGTAGTGGTCGCCTCCGTGGTTGCGGTAGACGTGGTTGTCATCGGTATTGGGAAAATGACTGGGGGTGGATCGGGGCAAATATCACCGAATATGGCGATATCGTCAATTATTACAAAAGATTCCGGACTGTCGTCGGAGAATTCCGGTCGTATTTCCATCTAAAATATTAAATAAACCAAATCATAACATAATATATAACTAAACACCTAACCTATATAAAATAAACCAAATTTAATAACCTGTATGACTAAAATAAACAAAAAAAAACAAAACGTCAAAATAGAAAGTAAAAGATAATGCGAGTGATCCATTCATTCATCCAAATTACTGTAAAATATTTGGAAAAATCTGTGCTTCATAGAGTAAATAAGCAAGAATTTATTTTATTTTAGAAATGATTTTGAAACCAATTTTTGTTGTTAAGTTGATACAATGATACCAAAAATATATAATACTAATATATAGTATTATATATTTTTGATGATACTGCCAAAGTTCCAGCCACTAAATAAATTTGAACCAATAGGTTTCTTTTAAGGTTAAAGTTTGTTTTGAGAAAATTTTTTATTTAAATTAAAAGCTTGGAAGCATAATACATAATCAAAAAATTCGAGGGTATTTTTTTAAATTAATACTTGGAAGCGTAATACATAATCAAACATTTCGTACTAAAAATGGTTCTAAGATTTCTTGATTTATTTCAACCAGTGTGGGTCCAGGATATTCTGAATGGGTTGAATTCAAGGTTTGGCCGCAATGAATTGTTTTTCCTGAGTACAAGCTGATAGTGCAAAGTATCACGGAACTGCCTTCACTTGCCCACCAGCGGAAAAGTGCCTAAAACAAACGCTATTACAATAAGAATAACAAAAAAAAGTTAACTTTTTGTATTTTTAACTGTCAAGAAATATTTTTCACTGCGATTACAAAAGAATTTTACTGTTATAGTTACCATTTTTTATCAAAACATGTTTTACATACCTGGCCAGTGCCATTGGTTATGCAAGGCAAGGGATCGCTTACGATGCCGGAACTTTTGTATTTCATGTAAACTGCGGGGAACCAAGGTAAAGCATTTGTGGACACGAATTTTTTCCAAACTCTTTCGTCGGGGTTACCGTCAGTGACTAGCATAGTTTGTGCTATAAATATTTAAAGTTTAAAAAAACTTAAATTTGAAATAGAAAATGATACGAATTAATTTTTCAACTTGTGCTAATCAATCTAAAGCTGAAACACATATGTCTTCTAGTCAAAATGTGGTTTGATATGTTAATGCTTTGGAGTTACAAACATTGTATTTTCTACTTTAGTTAGATCCATTAACCTAGTTTTTACACATTTTTCGGCTGTTTCAAAGTTGTTTGTTTTTAATCATAACAATATGTTTAGTTTCAGAGTTACTGAACATAGTATTATTATTAACAACAATTTAAAAATAAATCCATTATTTACAGAACAAAAAGTAACGTAAATAAACGTTTTCCAGGAGCTCGGTTGCCACGTTTTTAAATAATCTTTGATTGTGCAAAATTTTAAGAAAAAAATACCCGAATCAATATTATGTTTTGGCCCCCATAAGCATTCATGCTGATTTTCGAAAGCGCATATAAGCTGATCCAAATACTGCAAGCTTTTGTTTTTGCGTTTATCTGCCATTTTTACGAGTCCCAGTGCTAAGTCATTCGACGTCCATTCCTAAAAAGAAAACAAAAACAGTTAAATTTACGATTGATGTTCGTAAAATTTTTAAACGGTATTATTTAGAACATTCAACTTATTTTATTGTATTCTGACTAGAAGCCGTTGGTTTTAGCAAAAAAATTGTAAACCGGTTCCACTTTTTGGACGGCGTCCAATACTTAACAGCATTCATTTTTTGAACGTGCCAGCTAATTTTTTAAACCAACTTGATTATACCGAACAAATTACATTCTTTTTTGTTTTAAAAATGTATGTTTAATAATTTTATTTAGGGTATATAAAAATGTTGGACGAGTTTCAAAATGTGGACCGAGTCCATGGTTTTCCTAAACAAGCAGACCCAGTTCGAATAAACCCATAATAAAGTTTTATGAATACCAGTGTACGTTAAATAAACTTTTTGTATTGAAACTTTATCGATTTTAATCATACTAATTTTATTTTATATGTTTATATAATAATATATTATTTATTGTAAGTTGTTGGGAAAAAATTAACATATCACTTTAATACAAGCTTTAAAAAATTTAAAACGTAATTTTAAAAATTGTTTGGTGCAGCTTATACAATAAAAAGGGCAGAGTAATTAGAGGTTCATTATGAGATCTACAAAAGTTAACTTTGAGGTTTTGATAAAATTAAATCCTCTTGAAAGGAACATAGACAGAATTAAGAAAAAACTGGAATAAGTTTTAATGCACATGAAAATAGTAAAACAAAAACAGCTCTGTGTAAAAGTACAAATTCTGATGTGTGAAATTAGCAAATTTAGCAAAATATAAATTTAAAAAATCATTTTACAAAATATACGAAATAGTAGCTAACTAACACAATACTGTACCTGCGCCTGTAGTTGTTCTGTTGTAGCTTTTTCCTCTGAAACAGTGGTTTTGTGTTTTTCTATTCCTGCCTTTGGATCGCAAAACGGAGCTACATACTTGAGATCATCGATAGCTAGAAAACCTGAGCCACCAGATACTAACGAGATCTAAACTTTAAATTTATTCGTATTCTTTCTGCTATTTTGTCTGAACTATAATTAGATAGAATGAACGGGTAAAACAACATTTTTTACTGTATTTTTGAAAAATTTCGTTTGTAGCGTTTTAGTTTATTGTTGTTAGTTTTTTATCAGTTAAAAAGCCCACGACGAACTTTAAATATTAAAAACCACACACAAAACCACAACTAACCGTGAACGGAACATCGATAGGACCAGGAATTTGTATTTTAGCTTTAGAAGGATCCCCGTTCCGAAAAAGAATATCAGAGCAAAGTAGATTCTGGTTGTCAAGTGTGGAAGTAATGCAAACGCGCAATAAAGCCCCTGAAGATATCCAAAACAGAAACTCCAAATAGCCATCCCCTAAAAAATCCCAGAATAATTGACGTTTTTTTGGTAAACCAATTCCCGTTATGGCCTTTTCCCCGTTACAACCGTGAAACCTTTGTACGACAAAGGTAAAACTTCGTTTCACGGTGATGGTATTTTCATATACGGCCAATGTCGTACGTAAACCTTACCGCGGAAAATTCAACGTATGACCTAGGTCGTACCTAGGTAATACATAATTTTTTGTGCGTGATTAGTGCCCAGTGAGTGAGCGAGCAATTGAATTTTCAGGTTAAAGCTGTACGGTAGCAATATGCAAATTTTTTCAATATAAAATATTTTAGGTAATACACTGTATTCGTGAATAAAATCTGCATACTGCTACCGCAAAGCTTAAGCCATTTCGATTTGCTCGTCCACTGGCCACTAATCATGCACAAAAGTTTTGTGTGACCTAAGTACGACCTAGGTCACACGAAGGTTTCACGACTATAACCGAAAAAAAGGCAATCACAGGAACGGGTTAAGTTAGACAGAGGGATACTTTTTATGTTAAAAAGTTATAGAATACAGTACTTTAATTTATAAGTACCCCAAAAACTAAATATTAAAAAAGCAAAAAAATACTCAGAAATAATAAAAGGAAGCGTCAAAGACATAGTGGGTGGATGTAAATAAAAAAAATAAATCAAAAACGATCAGGTGCATTAACTATTTGACTTTTATAAAGAAACATAAACAATAAATTTTATGAGACTTTCTTTTTTGCAAAACAGAATTTATATTATTATTGTAGTGTGAATTCGAGGCATTCATGTGCAATTGTTTTTAATAATTTTTCCAGATTGACCAAGTTTACTAAAACCAAACAAAACGCTTTGATGTATATTTACAAGGAGACTGCATGTATAGTCGAATCAAATAAGCGCACGATTAATGGAATGTGATTCACGCATACAAAAAAATATGTATAGGCACCTCGCACTGGAACTCTGTTTATACATGAAGTATGCAATATACATAAGTGTCATCATAATGGATAATTACCGTATCTCCTACTTATCTTTCGTAGTATGCAGATCAACCGATCGAAAGCGCGCGAAATTTCGATCGGTTAATCTGCATACTACGAAAGATAAGTAGGAGATACGGTAATTATCCATTATGGTGAGGCTTATGTATATTGCATACTTCATGTATAAACCGAGTTCCAGTGCAAGGTGCCTATTCAGGCATATCTAACCGGAAGAGGGAGTTTAGAGCCACAATCAGGGAATTTAAAGCCATTGAAAATTTTTGGGAACGTAAAGGCACGAACATTGGGAACTTGGGAATAAGAAAAAATTGGTCTGGGCTTAGAATTTGCTTAGGTAAACTCTAGCCCTTTTTACATTCGGCTCCAAGTTCGCTTGGCTTTAAGTTCTAGCTCCAAGTTCCCAAGGGTCGATAGACCCTAAATCATCTAAACAAAACACCTATAAATCTATAAACTCCTATAAACATCTATAAAAAAACACCTGACTGACAGGGAATGACGTCACTGATCAGATCATCACCGGTGGTTCTCACCAATTGTAAATGAGCAAAAGGTTCAACTAAAATAGAAATTATTGTAAGCGTCAAATTGTTTTAATCTGTTATATAACAGATTAAAATAGTAACATACAAATATATTTTTTATAAAAAATAGCTGGAATTGCAAACCGTGGGTTGTTTTCGTATTTTTAGATAGACATAAATTAGGATATAAAAGCTCAGAATTACAATATTTTTGCCCGCAAAAACGCGGAAACGCGCACTTTCGTTGACGTTTTTCAATTTTCACGCTCGCAAAAATTTTCAGGGGTTCCTCGACCCAATTTTAGCTTCCATTTTGCTTATTAGGTCAAATCGTTATTAAAAAGCAATTTTGATTTATTATTGGCTGTTACAGCCAGACGAATCCGACTTTTGATTTTAAAAGTGATCATTCTAGTTATAGTTAATTTTTTTTGCATTTTTATGCTTTGTTTATTTTATTTTCTGTTTTTTCTTCTTCTGTTTTTTCTCATTTAAAAAAAACAACAATTTTTTTTGTTACGTGTTGGATGTGTGCCGCCAAGTCTGCCGCCAAACTGCCGCCAAATAGCCGCCAAACCGCCGCCACTTAAAAACTAAGGTTTTAACTCAGTCATATAAAATTAAAATGTTAATCTCATATCTACATCTTTAAACAATTTTTTATAGTACAGAAAACTGTTAATCTTTTTTTTTATTTTACAAAAAAAATGAAAACAAAACCGAGTTGTTTTTCTTCACGGAGAACTCCTTTTTAGAAAGTAGCTGAGCAGACTATAGCCTTTTGCGACGTGGGGCATTGTGCTCCAGCAGCATAGCTACATATCAATCAAAAAGCAGTTACCAATTTTACCACGCGCCGCGCGAACTTTTCAGTGCGCAATATATAGGCTAACTCGGTTTTACTCAACTTTTTTAAAGGTTAAGCCTATGCGTTCCTAAACTTAAGCGAAGCCATAAAAACAACCTAAACTTTAACAAATAGCTGCGCGAAGAAAGTTTAGGTTGTTTTTTAGGCTTTGCTTAGGCTTAGTAAAGCGCACACTTAACCTTAAAAAAAGTCGAGTAAAACGGTGTTTTTATTTATAACACATTTTTGTAAATTTTAAAGTTAGAAAAATAAACTATGAATTAGTTAAAACCGTCTTATTATAAAATTTTTTTATTTTATCGCCTTAAGGTCTATTCATACTTATGACAAAACGTCCTTTGGACAAAGTCCAAAGGACAAACCAAAACGTCCTTTGGACAAGCCAAAACGTCCTTTGGACTTTGTCCTTTGGACTCAGACTTTGGACTCGGACTCAGAATTTGTCCTTTGGACAAAGTCCAAAGGACAAAATCCAAAGGGAAAAGTCCAAAGGACAAAAGAAGTATGAATACGTTGTCCTTTGGACTTTTCCCTTTGGACTTTTCTCTTTGGACTTTGTCCTTTGGACAAAGTCCAAAGGACTTTTGTCCTTTGGACTTTTTCCAAAGGACGTTTTGTCATAAGTATGAATAGACCTTTAGTTCCTAAATGGCGGCAGTTTGGCGGCGCACATCCAACACGGTTTTTTGTTTGTTTTTTTATCCCAAAATTAAGATTAACCTTTTTTTGCTTTAAAATTAAAGAAAAAACAACAACAAAAGTTTTATATTAAACAAAACTTTTTTGTTAAGTAAGATATTAAAGTCGACACTTTTAAATTTCTGGTTGTGTAGTTTATCTGAATAACAATTATAAAATGATTGAATAAGAATTAACTGGTTGAAATAACTTACATGGATATATTCTTGTTCCAGTAGCAGCAATCCATACCAACTCATCCGGTTGACCAATGGCCAAATTCCAAGAAGCATCTGTTGAACCAGAACTTCGCCACCTATAATTTCAATAAATCAATTTCGAAATGAAATTATTTGTTAATAAAATACTAGCCTTGAAAAATGCTTCAAGAATAGAGCAGAAAAAAGGGGCAATTTTTTCCCGGCCGTATGTTTAGACAGAAAAGATGTTGACTTGTGTGAGATGACATTATGTGAACTTTAGGAAATTTTGACTTTAAAAAATCAGAAATCTTTGACAAGCGCGAAATCGCCACTTTTTCAATTAAAAGGCTATATTTGTATGTGTAAGAAACAACTATAAATTTGAAAAAGCGGCGATTTCGCGCTTGTCAAAGATTGCTGTGAGTATGATTTTTTCAATTGTCATTTCATCAGACTAAAAAAATGCAACAGTGCTGTGTGGTTAGCTCAATGTATCAACAAATCATTATCATATGGTAGAAATTTTTATTCACTGAGCAGCTGGCCAAACCAAAAATTTAGGGTCGATGGAGCCTAGGGAACTTGGAGCTGGAACTTGGAGCCAAAAATAGGGAACTTGGAGCCGTAAGTGGGGAACTTGGAGCCTTAAGTTGGGAACTTGGAGCCAAAAATAAAAATCGCTAAAACGTGTACCTAAGCCTAAGGGAAACCTAAATTTAAGCTTAAACCAATTTTTTCTGAAAGGCTCCAAGTTCCCATTGCTCGTGGCTCCAAGTTCCCAAAAATTTTCGATGGCTCCAAGTTCCCTGCTTGTGGCTCTAAAGACCCCGTACCAAACCAAATGCAAATTTCCTATAGTCCACATAATGTCCATCTCAGACTATAGTCCACACGCCTTTTCTGTCTAAACATACGCCCAAGGAAAAAACGCCCCTTTTTCCTGATCTATTCTTAGAGCATTTTTAAGGGTAGTCTAGCATTTTTTTGAATTAAATTAAAAAATAGCCTAATAAACTATAGTTTTAGCAGCGCAATGGCATATGTTTATAATCATTCCGTTGCCGAGATATACTTTTTAACAGTTTTAATATTATCAATAGAACACGTATTATATATCAATAAAAAGCAGTTTCTAAGAATTATTGCGCAATTTTCTACGATTTCAAGAGAACCCATTTTTTTTTTTGTTGATCAATCAGTAACGAGGGAGGAATACTGGTTTTAAGATATAAGCGTTTGAAAAATAATATGTTAATAATAAGGAGAAGACGAACATAATACTAAATTTACCCACGTTCTTTAATCATAGTTGTCAAAGTGCCGTGGGCCTAACTCGCCCACTTGCGAGTTAGCCCCATGATTATTCCGACTAAAAAACATATTTTTAAATTAAATTTTTTTATAAGTTTTTAAAGAATTAAAACTAAATTTGCATTTTGTTTATTTATAAATTGGCATACATCTTTTAGATAATTGGTAAATGACTTTGTCGGTAAAATTAAAAAAAAAGATTTATGGTCGTTGGGCTCACGGAAATATGGAGTGGGATTTTGGAACACAAAACAAAGAACTTAGAGCCAGGAGTAAAAAATATGACCTTCAAAAATAAAAATCGATAAAACCTAAACCTAAGCCAAAGCCTAAACTTGATCTCAATCCATATTTTTTTATTTTTGGTAGCAAGTCCAAATTCTTCGTACTCCGAGTTTCCAAAGTTTTTCGCCATCTTTAAATTTGCTGCTTTCAGCTTCAAAGAATCCATGTTAAGGCATAGGCTGCTACCGATAGCTTTTACTATTTTATGACACTGATTGACATTTAATTTTTGCAAATAAGCATTGCTAACAATAATTTGATGTGGTTTTGCTTATTTTATTAAAGATTATATACAGTGTAGGAAAAAAAACCCAGAAACATTTATATTTTTAGTTTTTTAAAGTCTAATCGTTTTAGATTAAAAAAACACATTATAATCCACTTTTTTATCTTTAAGGATTTTTTGTGGAGAATTATCCGCTTTGCTAAATACAAATCAGTATTTCTTTGCAACAACACAGACGCCTTTTCATTCTGCGCAAAAACTGTCATATCCTGGTAAGGACGACTCTTGACCCTGCCTCCCGAAGACCGGAGACAGGAAGGAGGCAGGTAAAACTGCTTCAGAGGCAGCATGGAGGCAGAGTGGAGGCAGGTAAAACTGCCTCGGAGGCACGTAGGAGGCAGGTGACCCTGCCTCGTATGTTGAAGCATATACAGGTTAGGAGGCAGGTAGGTGCGGCTAAAACTGCCTCAGAGGCAGGTAGGAGGCAGGGTGGAGACAGGTAGGAGGCAGGGTGAAGGCAGGTAGGAGGCAAGTAAAAACCGTTTTTCCCAATTCAGGCACCCCGTCCTTATTGGAATACGATACTTATTTCTTTACATTCACTCATTGTGATGTTTCTATGGAGAATCACGACGGTTAATTCAATGACACAAAGATATTCATTTTTTTCAAGTCTTATACAAATGATTTTCAATTCTTTGTCACAACTCCCGCTGTGTTAATGTTTCAGAAATATGACGTCTTATAAATACGAGTTGTAATGTAACACTGTCGAGAGATGGTGTAACGCAGCACGTCAGTCAATGAGGTACTGAGGCTGGAGATTACAGGTTCAAGTCCTGTATCGCTCATTTTTCAGCCAAAAAAGCTAAAAACAGCAAATTGTTTCGCAATCTTTCTTTCAAAAACTCTCTTTATTCGGCCTCATATTTCTGGACGTTACATCTTCTCGAGACCTTTGTGCACATTGAAGTAACTTTCGTGATTCTTCATAGTAATCAAAGTGTATTTTACGCTATCAAAATTTGATTTTATCAAAAAGAATTCACTAATTTAAAATGTATTAAAATTAATATATGAATTAAGTTTACAAAAACTTACCTACACGGTGATGAAAAATCGCAGTCCAGATCGACAGGATATTTGATTTCCCCTGGGGGCAAAGATCTTAGTTTTTCAACCCTAATTGACCCACTGAGAAATAATCCTACAATTTTTTATGAAAAATTTTGTTTATAACTTTTTTGAATAACATGAATCACTTCAATCATTGAAAATTTCGTAAGCTGGAAAATGCGCTCGAACTATTAACTCTTATATTTTTCGGTAGTCAAAATGCCTTTGTAATCGTCTGGGAGTTCGCTTTTGCTTATATACTTCATGTTATCTATTGTTTTGAAGGTAAGCATTTATTTATAAAAGCTCTTGAATAAAACTAACTAAAATTTAAAGAGTGAAATATTACCTACGATACTGAGTCTGAGTCTTTTAGGAACATAAGTCAAAAACTTGGAATCGTCTAAAAATTTTGGAGACTTGGCGCCACAAAAATGAAAACTTAGAGCCGTAAATAAAAAAAAATATTGCTTAAGTTTTTGCACCTCACATTAATTATGAACCACCATTTGAAAAAAAACGTTGGTAAGTGGTAAAGGTTTCAAAAAGTCAGTTAATAAAAATTAAAAACTATGATGCCAATAGAATCACTTTCAGCCAATTTCCGCTGTCAAGAATGCATAATGCATTCTTGCCGCTGTTAATTAAGCCATCTTAAATGTAAATTGCTTCTCTACGTTATTTATGACGCCGGGAAGTTCAATTCGATCCACGTTCCATTTTTGGCTTCTCTTGAATTGATTCCTATGCTAATCCCAATATCACTTATTTTAACAGTAATTTAAGATTTCTTATATTCCCATTGGTTTTCTCCAGGATGGATTCCATTGCTAATCGGAATATCACTACTTTTAACAATAATTTAGGTTTTTTTTACAAATCAACGTAACTTCAAACTGTCGGGTTTCCACTTATGTACAACTCTAAGCCCAATTCACACTTCAGGTTTAAGGTTTAAGGTTTATGGAAGAAATTTAAGGTTTAAGCCACGTTTCACAATTCGATTTAAGGTTTATGATGTAAGATTAATGATTAAAGGTTTAAGGTTTAACGATGAAACAAAGTCCCAAGTTTGGTTTAAGGTTTAAAAAAAAAAAAACCCGAAAATTTTAACTTAAAATGTTAACTATACGACAAATTGAAAAATTAGATTGCACAAAAATCATAATGTTGACAGTTTTATATATCAATTTTAGAATAATGTAGACTTACAAAATATTTAATGAATAACATATAATATGATTGTTAAAAAAACCTTGAAAATTAATATTTGGTTGAAATCATTTGTCGGAAATATTGACGATTTTCAAAGTTCTTCTTTACAGAAGTTCGTTTTACAAAATTTCTTATACAATTCATTCCGCGATTTATTGCAATAGTTTCGGAGAAAATAAAATCAGAAAAACAACAATGTCTGTTCAAATCGGTGCAAAAAAATAATAGAACGTTTTTTTAATAAAAGTGATATATACTTTTTGGCTTTATATTTTGAAAACACACAAATATTAGTTTTTGTCTGTAAAAAACAATGTAAAAAGTCGAATTAGTATCTTAACTTTTAGAACTCTCTCAATCGAAACCAAGTGCTGATAATTTTTGAGTTTTATTTTGATTTTCTTATTAATTTAAAAAAACACGTTAATATACCATCATTTGTGACAACGATAACTTTTAATGTCTATCTCTGTGCCAATAGATGTTTCTTAACCATTAAACATTAAATTTATCATTAAAAAATCCAATTCCGAAAGCATTATTGAGAAAAAATACGTTTGCAAAAGTATAAACCTTAAATCTGAAACGAAAAGTGTGAATCGATAGCCTTAAACCTTAAACTTTAAATCGTAAATCCTAAACCTAAAACTTTTAATCGTAAATCTTAAACCTGAAGTGTGAATTGGGCTTAAGTTTTTTTATTTTCAACACCGAATTCTAGATTAAAATTTTATCATTTTATCAGCTCGGTATTCCCTAAATATCACACAAGAAAGATAAAAATTTAAAAAAATTAAAGCGTTTGAAGTATTTTGTCACAATTTCTGTAAATTAATTTTATATTTACTTGTTTTTTATTCGTCTTAAGTTGACTTTTTTATCTTTCAGATTAAATTTAAAAAAAAAAGAAAAAACAGTGTAAATGAGTGTTTCTCATTTGCAATAGAACATATTAACGACAACGGTACGCGATAAATTATTTGTTTACCTAACGTTAAATTAATCCACCTTGTCCAGTCTATTTGTCTTTTTCGTATCATTATTATGAGTCATTACTTTAGTTAATATTATAATAATAAGAATATTATAATGGGTAATAGAAATACCAACATTTACTACCATAAACTTTCTTTATTAGGATTAAATGAATCAATGAACATACTTCAGGACTTTAATACATACCCTTTAAGACATCTAACATCTTTAATTTTAAGGTGCAATGATGAAGATGTAAAATCGTAACACTACAAGAAACATACTGACCCAAAGCAACGTTAATCCATCGCGACCAATCCACCTGTCGTTTACGTATCATTATTGATTGACCAATGATGTCCAGAAGTTCAGAACTCGATCATTTGTGTTGTAATCTTACACTTGATTCAAGGGTGCAACATTGTGATTTTTGTTATAATTTTACCAACTTCGCAGTAAAACCATAGTGTTAAAAGTGTAAACGAAAATAATGTGTCTGTTGCAAGTTGTACAAACAAACTTTAATTGTTTAAAAACAAATTATCGTCCAAAAAATTATAGAGTAGCAATGTAAAAATGATAAAAAATTTGAAATATTTTATTTCAAATTTATTGTACTTTTTCAAATAATTGCATTGTGACACTTCCAAATATTCTAATGACTGTAGCTCCCAACATACTGGGGCTGAGATTTTAAAAAAAATCGCGTATTTTATCAAAAATCTTATAGATTTTTTATCATAAAATTTTTCTGAATTTTTTTTACAAAATAATTCACATAAGGTTTTTTTTCAAAAAAACCTTATGTGAATTATTTTGTATTTATAGACTTTTTAACGATTTGTCAAAACAAACACATTCTTAATATCCGTTAATACGATAAACATTCCAGTTAGGATTGCTGTAACAAAAGTAATATAATTTTCATATAGTCACATTTATTTCACTTAATTTTTATTCGTTTAAAAAATTTAATTTCTTATTCCTCGATATCATATATTCAGTAAAAGCTTTTTTTAACAAAAAAATTCGCTTTTATTATAATAATAAACAAACAAGTTTAGCACGTTTTATACTACGGTTTACTTTACAGGTGTTTTTTTCAGTAGACGAATATTTCCTTCCTATTCGCAGTAGTGGACAGTTGCTAACTGTGAATTGGTTTGGAAAACACGGCCTTCGTGTAATATTTACACTTTAAATTGACATTTTACACGTATAAAGAGATTTTACAAGTTGTAAATGTATTGCGCATGTGTATATAAGGCATTAAAGATTTCGGCGAATTTTTGACACTTTTTTAATCCACCCACCCAAACTTCGATAGATCCGTCATTACCTGATGGTAAAAAGGAGGATAATAAATCTGGAAGAGACTTAATAACATAACAAAACTTTCAAATAGTTGCAACTAAAGTTCTTCCATTGAATTTAAATTTCTCCTAAAGCAAAAAGCTACTTGAAAACAAGAATTTTATTAAACACTCCTATATTTCTATATAGAAAATATTTTAAATTACAAAAATATATAAAATTAATTATTTAAAAACATTTTTTAACTTTTGATAAGCTTAATATCAAAAAAATTGTTTTAAAATTTTTTTTTTAATTTATAGAATATTAGTTTTTTTAGTTACATTTAAGTTACGAATTCAGAAAGCTTTATGTTTACTGATACGCCGCCGCAAGTTTTACTCCTACATTTAGTGTTTTATTTTGGTAAATAATTTTTAGTAACAAGACGAGAAGTGAGTCAAATTTTGGCCTGACGGAAATTTAAAATTTGATCGTAAAATTTTTTGATGTGAAAACACCGTGTAAAAACAAAACTTTTAACATTTCAATGTTAAAAAGTGCATTTTTCCAATTTAATAAAGTATTTTTGCTATTGTTTTGGGATTATTGCGACCTATTTATTTTTGACCAATTTATTTATTTTTGTGATCAATTCATTTTGCGATTATAACGTTTGTTAAAAAAAGCACTTTTTTACAAAAACGATATGCAAAAATTAGTCAATTTTGGAGAATAAAAAGTTTTATTTTGTGACAAAAATTAATCTCATAAAAATAAAATTTATTTTAGGTTTTTACTTAAAATTTTCAGTTTTTTTGTTACATATTTTTATTTAGCCTCTATGTCATTTTGGCCAACCACGTTTAATTTGCCTACAGACCTGTGCACGGCCCCCCCCCCCCTCCGGGGTTAAAACGGGGGGGGGGCAATTCCAAAATGGGAGGGGGGGCACGGGGGGCAACTTTTCGAAACGGGGGGTGGCAATAAAACGGGAAGGGCAAGCAGGGGGGAAAGAAAACAAAGAGGAAAAAAGGGGAAAAAAGAGAAAAAAAGAAGGGAAAAGGAGAAAAAGGGACAAAAAAAGCTAAAATAAGGTAAAAATAGGTCTAAAATAGCATAAAATACATTGAAATTGGCTAAAAACGGCAAAAAATTCGCGATGATGACGTTATTATATGTCAAAAATGGCGTCATAATTTTAGGGTACTTTCTCATTTTTTGGCGGGGGTGGGGGGCAATAAAACGGGGGGGGGGGGCAAATCCTCCAATAAAACGGGGGGCATTTCCAGACCGTGCACAGGTCTGTGCCTATATTTCAAAAATTTATAAGTAAATAATAAAGTAATTTTGTAACATAGTAAACAAAAATCTACAACGATTGCTGATAAAAACATTTGTCATTTTTCAAGCAAAAGATGAAAGTTCTTTGATTTTTTTGGCAATTTAATGCAACAAAGTCTATTTTTCAACAAACTTCATTATTTATCTTGTCCATACGCGTCCGCAAAAGCACAGAAACTTGCATTTATTAACAAATTCTTATTCATGGGTGGCGCGGGAGTGCCACGGGGAGATTTAGCCCCGTGGCGCCGCACCAAGCATTATTAGAGAATGTGGGTAATTTGAAATTCAGAACCTTCTTCTTCTTATTGTTCCAACGCTCCATCCTTAAAAGCGATATTCCTCATTCGTTACTGATTGATCAAAAATAAACATGGGTTCATAAGAAAGAAGAAGGAATTACGCAACTTTCTTAAGAAGCACTTTTTTGATTTAGGTCCTTGTTATCGATTTATTGATCAAAATAAAAAATTCGAAAAATAGAAAAATAAAATCTCCCAACCACACAATAACAGCCTTTTGGCAACAATAAGGATTGTACAGAGCAGACAACCAACATCCCCTCATAAAAACCGCACAAAAAAAGCAGACCGGTTTTAATTGGAGGCAGAAACAGAACCAGTTCCCAGTGCCATCTGCTTCAACCGCGCGGAAATCGGCGAAAACAACAGAGTACTTTTTTTAATTCTTGATTTACTGATGACAAAATTAATTCAAAGTTTTATTTATTAAAAAATAATAATAAGCGTCGGTGGCGTGGGAGCGCCACGCGCCGGTAGATAATCATCGGTGGTGCGGGGGTGACACACTGCAATTTAATTCACCGCACCGCGCCAACTATACTTAGAGAACGTGAGTAAATTTTGTAATTTATGTTCATCATCTTCTTCTTATTATTATTTTTACTTTAAAGTTATAATTGCAATCATTGGCGCACGGCATCGCGCCAACTATATTTAGAGAACGTAGGTAAACTTTGTCTGGAGCGCCACTGCACCGAACTAACTATAATTGAACAACGTGGGTAAATTTTGTAATTTAAATTCATCATCTTCTTCTTATTATTTTTTATTTAAAAAAGTATATCTCGGCAACGGAATGATTATAAACATATGTCATTGCGCAGCTAAAACTATAGTTTATTAGGCTATTTTTTAATTTAATTAAAAAAACTGGTAGACTAGTTTGAAAAATGCTCTAAGAATAAAGCAGGAAAAAGGGGCGATTTTTCCCGGGCTTATGTTTAGACAGAAAAGATGTGGACTAGTCTGAGATGGACATTATGTGGACTATAGAAAATTTGCATTTGGTTTGGGCAACTGCTCACTAAATAAAAATTTCTACCATATGATAATGATTTGTTTATACATTGATCTAATCACACAGCACTGTTGCATTTTTTAGTTTGATGAAATGTCAATTGAAAAAATTATACTCACAGCAATCTTTGACAAGCGCGAAATCGCCACTTTTTCAAATTTATAGTTGTTTCTTACACATACAAATATAACTTTAAAATTGAAAAAGTGGCGATTTCGCGCTTGTAAAAGATTGCTGTGAGTATAATTTTTTAATTGAATTTCATCAAACTAAAAAAAATGCAACAGTGCTGTGTGATTAGATCAATATATAAACAAATCATTATCATATGGTAGAAATTTTTATTTAGTGAGCAGCTGCCCAAACCAAATCATGAACTAAAATTAAAATATTCTCATGAGACTCGTTTTTTTTTTATTTTTTGTTTATTAAATTTATCAGAAATCGACTGGAATCAACCTAAATATCACTACAAAGCAAAAAATCCCAAATGAAAGTTAGCTTAAATATCGATTTATAACTACATAACCCACAAGCTTATTTGTGGGTTTTTATATATTTATCACACCAGCTTTTTCTGTTTATACAAATTAAACAATCTTAACCCTAACTGATTCTGATTAAAAATGAAACTTATCATATGGGACACAAGAGTTTTACCGGATGCTGATACTTGTAATACTATGTTTTAAATTAATCAATAAAAACGATAAATCATTAACTTTTGCTACAAATAATTTAAACGAACGAAAAAGTCATTGAGGTACAATGATTAACAATAAAATTTTAAAGAAAACAATAAGAATTTTTTTACTCCTTTACACTAGGGATATAATTTTTTACTTGGACAATGAAAATATTTACAATTTTGAATGACGAAAAGATACTTTTTGTACTTTTGATGCAAAAAATTGCATTTGAATCAATAAGATTCTTTACAGTTACAACGTCATGCTACGGACTAATATTTAAATCAATCCAAAGGTCGATAATAAAAGTTCAATTATGTTATATATCACACCAAGTGAAAAAATACATGTACTATATTTACTAAATTTTGTTTATTTATTTACAATTTATTTAGTTGAGAAACACAGCTCATAATTAAAAATCCAGGCTAAGCCGATACCTACTGGTTGACAAAAAGTAGTGCATCAGATGCAACTTATCTAATATTTCAATTAAGTTTTTTATGGTATATTGAAAATGCTCTTTGTACTGTGCACCTACTCTTAAATGATTTTAACATGCCTATTGGTTGTTTTTAAACAGTTTATCCCAATTTTTTACTCCTATTTTTTCTTTTTATTTCAATAGGCGGCAGACATTTTTTAAACGGATTAGCCGGATTGCTGTCTGTTCGTTTAATATAACGGCACATTTTTTTAATTAGGGAATTCATTTTGATTTGTTCCTTAAAATTAAAAGCTTTTTCTTTTTTATTATTAGAATATTGCTTTGTAAGCACGCACAAAGTCTATAGTGTTTTAGCTTACTTTTTTCCAAAAGTTGCTACTAATTCAATTATACCTAAACAACAGTTGCGGCTTCTTCCTTAACAAATTAAAAGCATTTATTTTTCAACTTGTACTCTAATACCCGTTTGTATTATTTTTGTACGATTGTTTGATATGTTAGTGATTTAGAAATTGCTCAGTTAAAAAATCCCCCAAAAAGTCCTTGCACTTTTTTAAAAATTTTTGAGCCATTAAGTGTATTTTGACGAAAAAAAGTTACAGGGTTTTGGCGCAAAGGGTAATATTTTCAGAAAAAAATTATCGAATCCACGTTCTGTACTGTACTGCACTGTTAAGGTATTCTGCTGCATTTTCAAGCCAATTTTTGTTTTCTATTTTTAATACAACAAAAAAAACATACCGGTAAAGAGGAATTTGCGTGTGATATATAATTTATGTTATGTTATTTGAAAATTTACTAGATTTAAAGCTAATTTTTTTCAGGCTGTAATTAAAGGCATAGTAGGTCTCCGTCAAGAAAAAATAAACTATAAACGCGCAAGCTAAGAAATATAAAAAATAAGTTGTCAGTGGCAATGTAATTGATAAGTTTTAGGTTGCGTCGAATGCTTCCCTGCACGTGATATTTTTAAAAAAACGAGTAGCGCTTACTTGACCACCCACGACAATTTCGCCCTGATGGAATTCTTTTTAGTAAATTAAATTTAGATAAATTTAGCAACGAAGCCAGGTAGGGAAAGGGTTAAAGGTTGGTGGTAGGCAAAAAATTTGTGTCGGATCTACAGATAAAACCATGGCCAAAAAAATTTACTTGCATTTTTGCATTTATAAAATTTAAATAAAATAAGTACAATCAAGAATATATATAAAAGAAGAATGTACCACTCAATACAAAAAATCGCACCCATCCGTGCATCGGTTTGCCATAAATAAACCCCCCCGGGGGGTCTATATAGTCCCCCGGGGGGGGGGTCTATATAGTCCCCCGGGGGGTCTATATACTCCCCCGGGGGGAGTATATATACTCCCCCGGGGGGTTTATATACTCCCCCCGGGGGAGCATATAAACCCCCCCCCCCGGGGGAGTGTATATGCTCCTCAAAAATTTAAAAAAAAAATTTTTTTTGTGGAAACGCGTCGCCGCGGCGCGGTTGTCTCGTTGACTGTAGAAACTGTATTTATTATGTCACCGAAAAGTAATATTTCGCCCCGGTTTTCCGGCCATTATCACAAAAACAACTGTTTTACAAATCAAAAGTTTCACGTTTAACGGAAATTTCAATAAAATTTCGATAAAAAATAACTTTATTACTAAATAAACACTATTTTTACATAATAAATACAGTTTCTACAATCAACGAGACAACCGCGCCGCGGCGACGCGTTTCCACAAAAAAATTTTTTTTTAAATTTTGGGGGAGCATATACACTCCCCCGGGGGGGTTTATATGCTCCCCGGGGGGGTCTATATACTCCCCCGGGGGGGTCTATATACTCCCCCGGGGGGTCTATATACTCCCCCGGGGGGTCTATATACTCCCCCGGGGGGTCTATATACTCCCCCGGGGGGGTCTATATACTCCCCCGGGGGGGGGTTTATATACTCCCCCGGGGGGGGTTTATGTACCCCCGGGGGGGTACATAAACCCCCCCGGGGGGTTTATTTATGGCAAACCGATGCACGGATGGGTGCGATTTTTTGTATTGAGTGGTACATTCTTCTCTTATATATTCTTGATACAATATATTCAACTTTAAATCATAGATTGTATTTGCCTTTCACCTGCCTCTTACTTGTCTCTTTAGTACATTTGCTGATTTCCACCTGCTTTTTAAATGGGTTTAGTTGCCTTTGGAGTTGCCTTCGCTCTGGAGCTCGGAGCTACAGGGAACATCACTAATATTTGCGTATAATTGCCGTTACTACGACTAAATTAGTAAAACCAACTAAAGCATTGACACATGACTGTGACTCTCGTTTTACTATTATTCTCATTTCTCTTAAAAATATAAAGAGTCAGAGACACGTGTATTTTATACAGATTTCAATTCATTTTGTGGTATTGACAGGGCTATAACCGTACGGTTTTCGAGGACTTTCGGTTGCAGTACTGCGTTGAACACAATACAGACCAAAAAGAATTATTATTATATAATCTGGATTAATTAAAAACTATTTATTAATTAATTTTAATATACCTACACAACAGTAGTCATATAAACAAAAAACAATCTGTCAAATTGGCCGATTGATTGGCAAACTGTCACATTTTTTAATTTTTAAGTGACGCGGAGCTTGCAAAAGTGTTTTTTATTTGTGTCAAAATTTAAAACCTAATGAAAAAAAAACTCGACTAAATATTTTCTTTCCACTCTGGACGCTGTACCATGTAATGTGTCATAGATTTTGCACCGTTGTGTTCAAAAAAATTTGACATTGGTTTTTAAATAATTTTTGTTCTGCATGTTATTGTGTCTCTTGGGACAAGTATGGCACGTGTACAATTTAACTCCTTAGTTTCTACTGGTGTTAAAAACAGCCCAGTAGGTATACTTTTGCGCTTGATTTTCTTTTATGAATTTATTTTGAGCCAATCATGAATTTTGCGCGATTAACAGTTTCAGTTTTTTAGGAAAATATATTAATTAATATCGCCTTCAAAAAAGAATAAAAAAAATCAACTCTTCAATCTATTTTAATAAAGAATTTCATTTATTCCGAGCTGTGAAAAACTTAATTTTAGTATACGACTGACAATAAAAAGGATTATCGCTTGAATTAGTCTTGGGTGCACATAAATCTCCTGTTTTTTTCCTGTCAGTCTTTAATAAAATTCATTCAATTTTAGAAATGTAATGTCATGATTTTTGTCTCCGTTTGATTTTGTTTGCTAATATTTGAAATATTTTTTGCATTTAAAAAATATTGCCATCAGAACAGATTTATTAATTTTATTTTTATAGTGATATATATTGCTAAGTGGTAAATTACTAAATTTTAATGGTAATATTGCCCAATCTATATAGATGCTATGATTTACTGTTTTTATTTTAACGGTATTTGTGTAAACCTTCATAA
Organism: Microlaimidae sp. YZB2_3; assembly: GCA_030248175.1. Classification (NCBI taxonomy): domain Eukaryota; kingdom Metazoa; phylum Nematoda; class Chromadorea; order Desmodorida; family Microlaimidae; species Microlaimidae sp. YZB2_3. Next base: position 401 of record JASAMX010023799.1, on the reverse strand, counting down.
ATAATATAAAACGTTTCTGAAAGTGTATAAACAAAAAATTCCATTAAAAATATATTAATTAATATATTTTTATATTTTAAAATATATTAATTAATATTGCCTTCTAAAAAGAAATAAAAATCAACTCTCCAATCTATTTTAATAAAGAATTTCATTTATACCGAGCTGTGAAAAACTTAATTTTAGTATACGACTGACAATAAAAAGGATTATCGCTTGAAATTAGTCTTGGGTGCACATAAATCTCCCGTTTTTTCCTGTCAGTATTTAATAAAATTCATTCAATTTTAGAAATTTAATGTCATGATTTTTGTCTCCGTTTGATTTTGTTTTGCTAATATTTGAAATATTTCTTGCATTTAAAAAATATTGCCATCAGAACAGATTTATTAATTTTATTT